>VDFB02150236.1:0-26372 GCA_007258455.2 Sequoia sempervirens | reverse complement strand
GACCTTCTGGGTATGCCAGAGAGCTCCAATTTGAATATCAATGGAGTCTTTCAAATATTTGGAAAGGTCCACTTCCACACAGACTCTTTTCTGGGGTTAGGCCTGAAAGAACCTATTGGGCTCAATGGAAATAACCCTCCCCAGTGAGGACATAATATGATTCAAAAAAATCACACAAGGCAAGGGTAAACTTGGAAATTCAATCTAGACCAGGACCCGCAACTTGGTGTCATCCAAGACAGTAAAATCCCAGGTCCATGGTTGGAAAACCAACAAAGAAGACCAGACATACTAGGGACCATGGGCTAAGATAGCTTGGACATGATTGACCTCTGCAAAGCAGAACAAAAAGAAACCCTTGGTTAAATTTTGGACCATATTAAGGCGAACCCCATGAGGGACCCAGGCCTTGTTGACCCACTCCTTAAGCACACTTTCAGGGGAGTCCTTCAAACAAAATATCCAACAACGGTATGTTGCTCAAGCCATTGATAAGCAAAATCAAAATTTGGTAAAGGAGAAACCACATCAACTAGGGATTCAGAACACTTACCTTGTGAAAGACTTTCAGAACAAATTTTTGGGGTCATTTGTTCGAAGGAGGAGCCATTGAGCAAAGCCAACAAACCGCTAACACCAGCATGAACTACTAGGTTAGAGCTGATTGAAGGCATATTAAAACACAAAAACCACACCAAATGTGGTCGTACAAACATGAAAAGAAGAGTTTCCTGCGCAGTAAGCGTAGTATGATGCAAGAGAGGCCAAGAGTGACCATAGACACCACAAAACCCTAGCAAAGCTCATACATCCTCAAAACCCTGAACAACAACTTTTGGAAACATTACCAAGTTCACTTTTCATTTTAGATTATTTCTTTTCTTGATTTTTTTATTTTTTATTTAAAAAATCTTAAACTCAAGTTCTTTTTAAAAAAAAAGTGGTAATATATATTTCTATTATAATTTATTAAAAAACTCAAGTTCACTTTCTTTTCTTGATTATTTGTTTTTATTTAAAAAATGGTAAAGTAAAAGTAACTTTAGATATTTTATTTTATACTTAATATTTTATTTTATATAAAATTTATATACTAGTATATTTATATTAAAAATATATATCTAAAGTAGTCAAGGGATATCTCTTTTCCATAGTTTATTTGATTTTCTCACTTTTTTTTTCTTCCATCATTTTAATTTTTTAATTTTTCCTTTTTTTTTGGTTTGATATTTTTGGTGATTTTCTCCAACTTTTTCTCTCCTTTCAATTGTTTCTTCAAATTTTTCCAATTTCTTTTTGATTCATTTGATTTTCTCATCTTTCTCCTTCAATGGTTTTAATTTCTTTTTTTGGTTTTATTTTTTATTTCCTTTTTGGTATTTTAATTTTTTTTTCTTATAAATTTAAGTAGAAAAAATGAGTGCTTAATGAAATTGCAGCAAACATATTTCAATTTTTTTAAATGAAATTGCAACAAACATATTTTTCAGTTTTTGTGCTAGAAAAACAAAGAACTGATCACCTCACTTTGATATGCTCCCTTTAAGCCAATTTTTATGATGCTTGAACCTACAAAAAAAATGAAAAAGGAAAAATGGACTGAATTTGTTTCATAAAAATAATTTTATAAAATAAGAAGCACAAATGAATTTTATTACAAATTAATTTCATTCCAAATTTTTAAAATATTTTTAAGAAAAGTTTTGTTAAAATATTTTTGAAATGCTTTTTATATATATTTTTGTTTTAAGAATGAAAATATTTTTAAAAAACATAATTTCTATAATAGAACTTAAGAATATAAATCTAAAAAAAAGAAGAATATTTTATATTTAGAAAGATGAATGAGATAGAATAGGATATGTAGAGTTAAATTAACCATCATGAGTTAATCATAGGATTTAAAATAAATTATAAAATAAATAATTTTATTTTTATTTTGGATGATGTCACCGTAACAGTTGATGTCATATTTTAATTAGTTTTTGATAACTCAAAAAGCTAATGATGTCATTCTTAGGAGGCCCATTTTTTATGTAAATTTCCCCTAATGCCTTTTTGAGGTAGCAAATAAATACGATGGACCAGGCTATTAATGACCAAGGTGACTTTGTATCTATTGCATGGACTTTGACTCTACAAACAAGGAGTATTCTTGCTCATACCAGACATACGGAAACCCTGTTAGAGTGTATGGGTGAGAAGGTTTAAAAAATGTCAGACTAGCAACACAAGAGGTATTAAGAACCTAATATGTCATTGTTACACGAAATGCTCCAAAGACAACTTCCACACATAGAACAAAGCAAGTATTTTCCATGGTAGTATAACAAGAATATCCACAAACAATAAATCGAAATGATGCTCAATTGTCCCCATTCCTTCTTCTTTAAATCTTTATGGAAATCCTCGAGAGATCCTGAGAATGATTCAATAAAATAAATCACAAAAAATAAGACAAAAAGATAAAACACTGTTGTTATATCACTTGCCATATTTGTTTGGGGTGGGTCTATTATCCAATGTTGATTATGTCTATCGTAGGAACAAATCCATTAAGACATATCTTAGGATGTTGTTGGGTCTTGTCAAAAAGATATGTTTTTGATACTTGACTTTGTTTCAATTTGTTTTGTGATCAAATTCTTTTGCAATTGTTTCCTTGAAAGTTCTAGCTTTTGATGTTTTCTTTGCTTGTTTGTTTGTTTTGTCAAAGGGTGAATGTGATAGTCTGTTTATTATGGATGATGTTTTATTGTGGATTGTGATGGCAGACATGGGTCTTTTTTATTTTTCTAAGTTTTATGATGTTGTTTTTGTTGTTTTCTAGAGACTAACCTAGGGCCTCGGGGGCTCATCAAAGATAAGCCTTTCCTATGTTGTACATGCAGAAGCTTGTAGTTCACTTGGTTTAAGCGTTTTTGACCTTTTCTATTTTGTGAATGCTTTTGGATATTGTATTTTTGACTATTTTTGAATTTTGTGTTTTTGACTAAGTTGAAATAAAGCATGTTGGAAATCTAAGGGGACTGACCTAGGGTCTTAGGGGCTTTCAAACCTTGCCTACATTGTACACGCAGAGACCACGTAGTTCGACCATTTGAATCAAAGCATAAACAATTTTTGGATAAACAACATTGATAATCTGGATTGCTATTCCACTTTTGTGTCTAGAGGATATGTTGCGGGAAATTTACTTGAACTAGCTATGAGGTTCAAGAAAATGTTGATATCTTAGACTATTTGAGTGAAGGAATATCCCCATGATGTTTTATTTTTGATGTTTTTCAAATGTTTTATTCTTTTGTTGTTTTCTAGATGTTTTTGATCTTTTGTAGTTTTCATAACCATGATAGGATGCTCAAAGATCTAATCCATGACTAGTCTTAGGAAGTTGCCCCCAGTTGTAAACAAGACTACCTTCCTTAATCTGTGACAATCCATGCTTGGATACACTGTTTTATTATGAAATGAATAGGTGGATGTTGTGGATAGTACCAATAGATAATGATGCAAGTTTTATTCAAACATAGTGCCTATTTTCCTAGTTTTCACTACGATACTTGTTCTAAGAGTGCTACAAAATGGTTTTCACTTAGAGAATGTTTTATTTCTCTTTACTATTTTTCTTTATTTTTTATTTTTTGGTATATATTTATTTTAATTTTTTTTATGCTTTTTTTTTTTGGATTTTTACCCTCTTGCCTGGGGTATTATGATATTCTTCATGTGTAGGACTTCTTGAGGTGACTAGTATTTTGTGGTTCAACTAAAGGTTTTCCTTCAAGAGTAGCTAAATGATATGCCCCAGAGCCATAGCTTGTTGTGATGACAAATGGGCCTAACTAGTTGGGTTCAAATTTTCCTTTGCCATCCTCATTTAGTTGTACTTTTTGATTCTCTTTGAGGACTAATTCACCAACTTGAAAGTTCATATCCTTGATCTTTTTCTCATAGTTTCATTTGAGCCGATTCTAATAAACCTAGAGATGGTTTAACACGCTCAAATGCATTTCATCTAGGTGTTCTAATTCATTCAACCTAGATACCCTGTATTCTTCATTATTGACCATGCCTTTTAGTGAGACTCACAATGAAGGGATTTTGACCTCAATAGGAAAGATGGCCTCTGATCCGTAGACCAAGGAAAATGGTGTGGTGCTAGTAGGTGTGCCAATGTTGGTTTGGTAAGCCCATAAGGTTGGGTTTCACTGCAAATTCCAATCACGAATGACTTCATTAATAGTCTTTTTGAGTATTTTTAGTATGGTTTGGTTAGATGACTTAGCCTGACCATTTCCTTGGGGGTAATAGGGTGTAGAAAATTGATGGTGGATAGAAAATTGGGAATAGAGCTCTTGGACATCTTGATTTTTGAATGGGGTTCCATTATGTGTTATTATTGTTTAGGGAATTCTATACCTATAGATGAGATAATTCATAATGAATTTTAATATCTATTTTTCAAGGATATAGGTCAATGGAATTTCATATATCCATTTAGTGAAGTACTATGTTGTTGTGATAATGAATTTGTGCCCTTTGGATGAAACGAGTGATATCTTGCCTACCAGGTCTAATCCCCATTGCAAGAAAGGCCATGGTGTGGCTATAGGTCTCAATTCCTATGTTGGTGCATGAACTAGGTCACTGTGTTGTTGAAATTCTCGACACTTCCTAGAATACTGTATGCATTCCTATTCCATGGAGGACCAGTAGTATCCTATTATGAGTAGTTTCCAGACTAGGTTAAGTCCACCAAAGTGGGATCCACAAATACCTTTGTGAACCTCTTGTAAGGCTATTTTTGCTTCTTCTACATCAAGGAACCAAAGTAACATACCATCTTGATGACGACACTATAGGGTATCTCCTAGGATGGTAAAACGGGAAGTTCTATGGGTGAAGGTTTTCTTTTGGGTTGTCGTTAATTCAATGGGTATAGTACCATGTTGGATGTAGTCAAAGGTATCTTGGTACCGTGGGGAGTTAGGACCAACAACAACACATACTAATTTTGATTCTGGGATGTCGAATGTTGGTACAAACAACTATTCCATGAGAAACTCATACCTAGGCACGTTCTATGGAATATCAAGTAGTGAGCCTATTATTTCCATTGCATTAGTAGCTATGTTATTGATCCAAGGAATTTGCTCAAAATTTATTCTAACGAAGTATTCCTTGAATCTATCCAACATTCTTTTATATGGCAGCAATTTTTCATATTTTGTTTGGTACTCATCATTCACTTGTCTGATCACTAGCTAAGAGTCTCCAAAGACATGTAGCTCTTTTATTCTCCATTCAATAGCCATTTTAGCCCTGTAATTAGAGCTTCATGTTCTGAGATGTTGTTCTTGCATGGGAATGCAATCCTGTAGGCCTTGGGTAAACTATCTCCTTGTGGTGTAAGGAATAGAATATTGGCTCTAGATCCATGTTGAGTATGGGACCCATCAAAGTATAGAGTCCATTGGTCTATCTATTTTTTCATAAAGATACTCTCATATGGGAAGTCCACTATGAGAGGTTTATGATCATCTAAGGGTGCTTCGGCTAGTTTCTCTACCATAATTTGTCCCTTGATAGCTTGACTATCCACATAATCTATATCAAATTCACTAAAGATCATCACCCATTTGGCTAGTTAGCATGTTAGGGATTCCTTTGCTAGTAAGTACTTGAGTGGGTCTACCTTAGAAATCAACTTGAATTTTTTGTTTAGGATGTAGTGTCTCAGCTTTTGTGTTGAAAAAACAACTAAGAGACACGCTCTTTCAATGGGTGAGTAGTTTAGTTCATAGCCCACCAATTTTCTGCTAGTATAGTAGACCACCCTTTCTTTATTGTTATCATCTGGCTGGGCCAAGAGAGCTCCTAGTTCTACTTGTGTGGTAGACACGTAAAGTATCATTTCCTTTTCTAGGATAGGCAACATGAGTACATGAGGAGTAAGTAGGTACTCCTTGACTTGTTGGAATGCCTGGTCACATCTCCCATCCCACTTGAAGGTGATTTCCTTGTGTAGGAGACAAGTGAAAGGGTGACATTTTTCTACCAATTGTGCGATAAATCACCTAATGGATTGTAGCCACCCTTGTAGGCTCCTCAATTGTTTTAGTGTTTTTGGCAGAGGCATCTCCATTATTTCTTTTTCTTTGGCTAGATCTACTTCAATCCCTCTTCTTGATACTATGTACCCCAACAACTTTCCATATGTTACCCCAAATACACATTTCTTAGGATTGAGTCCTAGATTGTATTGTTCAAGATGATCAAATACCTTGGCTAGGTTTTTCAAGTGGTCTTCCCTTTTGATTGACTTTGCTACAATTTCGTCCACATAGTCCTCTATGATTGTGTGTAGCATATCATGAAATATGGTCTTCATTGCTCTTTGATATGTCGCTAATGCATTATTTAGACCAAAGGGCATTACATTCCAACAAAATGTTCCCCAAGTACAAGTAAATGTTGGTTTTTGTTGGTCATCTGGAGAGATCTTTATCTGGTTGTATCCAGAGAAACCATCCATTAAGGATAGCATCCCATTCCCTATTGTTAGATCTACAATCATGTCGGTACTTGGCAATGGAAAGTCATCCTTTCGACAGGCTTTGTTCAAGTCTCTAAAGTCTATGCATATCCTTATGCCCCTAGTAGGTTTGGACATTGGTACTAGATTTGATATCCATTGTGGATAGTCAATTGGTTTGATGAAACCCACATCTAGTAGTTTCTTTAGCTCTACCTTTACCAGTAATGCTATCTGTGGATACATTTTTCTAAGTTTTTTCTTGATAGGCTTTGCTCTAGGGATTACAACTACATGCTGTGCCACTAATGTTGGATCTAGTCTAGGAATGTCAGTATAGGTCCATGCAAAATTTATCTTTCAAAAATTGATGAAAGATATGAATTTGTCCTTTTCTTCTAGGTCCAGTTATGCAACCTGGTAAGTTATCTTGAGGTCCTCTACTGTGCTAACATTTATGGCTTCGGATTCCTCTACTAGCAATGTTGATATTTCCTGATATTTTGATATGGGGAGATTGAATCTTCCATCCTCAGGTGCCTCTAAGAGGTTTTCACCTTTGGATGCATTCTTTATTTTCCTCTTTTTTGGATCCGATAGAGCCACAAGGTGGTTTTCTCTAGGGGACCGTATTTTTATGTTCTTTCTTTTATTTTTGTGACTGGAAGATTCAATCTCTCCATTAAAGTATGTCTCTTGTTCAAGTTCCATGATGAATCCCGCTTTTTGGTCTCTTTTTGGTATGTCTATTCGAAGTCCCATGAACTCCACTATTGCCACATCATTCTGGAATTGATCCAGAATAGGTGTATGTTGTTGTTGATCCTAACCTATGAGTTGCAAGTACTGGAGCGGGAGGTTAGCATCTTGATCTATAAAGCCTATCGAAGTGGATGAAAGGGTCAGTATGGATTGGATGCCTTTTTCCAATAGAGTGTCTAGGTCATCATTGCTGAAGTGGAAGAATTATATCCGATGACGAAGGAAGGATAATTCCATTCACATTCATTAGCCTCTAGTTTTGGAATAACCACATCTTTGGCTTATAACCTAGCCCCATATTCTTCTCTTTTTCACTAATAGGCCTGATAGGGTCTTTGTTTTGTAGCAAACACATTTCATTATCCATATGTTTAACTAATTGATAACCTCTAGTAGTAGGGTCAATTAAAATGGGTTGTGGCTTTTTTGGTTCTTCTTGGTCCTCCTTGTAGATCATAGATGAAAAGTCCTCAAATATTTCATCTTGCATGTCTCCCCACCTAGTGAAGATAGTGGGCTTGGAAATCATTTTCACTATGTTGATCTCTTTTGGAACTCCATATACTCTAGGTGTTGGTGGAAGCATGCCTCATGCAAAATGCTTGGTTGAAATAGTAATTCCCATTACCCTTGTCAAGTATCTGAATCTTGGCTTCCATTTTTGGTTGGTCAATTGAGGTATTCTTAGTTGAAGTTGATGGGAGTGTGGAAGGGTCAACATAAGAAAAGGAGTGGAATGCTATGTCATTGCTAGGCACACATTGGATTTTATTGTATTTCTCCTCTAATTTGGCATAGAAATGAAAAGGCTCAGGATCGACATATAGTGTTACCTCTTTTCCTTCATGGGGAAACTTTAGGCATTGATGAAAAGAGGAAGGGACTGCTTGTAAGGCATGGATCTAAGGGCGTCCCAGGAGGAGGTTGTATGGAAACTCAAGGTCTAGTACTTGACAAGTGGTTTATGTTAGGGCCGACGCTATCTACACTGGTAACCTGACTATTCCCTCATAATTTCTTTCTAGGTCATCATATGCCCTTATTGTGATACTCTTTCCTTTGTCAATCACATCATCAGAATACCCTGACTATTTGAAAAAAATTAAGGTACAAATGTTTAAACCTGCACCATTATCTATTAGTACCCATTTGACCATGGTTTTATGAACACCAACCTCTATGTAGAGGGCTTGGTTATGGAATGTTCTTTGGGGTAGATCTTTCTCAGAAAAGATTAAATGATTACTTTGTGTGATCTTACCAACCATAGCTTGGAACTAACTATGATTGACGTCATTAGGGACTACTATTTATAATTCCTTTTCAAGTATTTCCCTATGGGCAGGTGATAGTTTTAACAACTCCAAGATTGAGATTAGGGAAGGTATTTTATTTAATTATTCCACAATACTATAGTCATTTGGTGACTTAATTGCAGGTTTGGGTGGGACTCCTTGAATTGTAACTCTTCCTCGGTGAGTGGTTACATTACAATTGTTGTCTTCGCTTTGTAGAGTCACTAAGTTTTCCCTATTATCATCAACTTGTGAGTGTTCCTAAAACTGTGTCCCCATATGTGTAATTGATGTTATGGTACTCTTGTTTCTTTCCTTTGTCATTTCCTTTGGTATGGTTCAGGATTGGGTTTGAATATATTTGTAGGTCCTTATTTCTAGGACAATGTTCAACATCTACCTCCCCTTTGTCTATTAAATCTTGGATAAGGTGCTTAAGTCTCATGCAGTTCTTTGTGGTGTGTCCTTTGATCATATGGAAGTCACACAAGTCCTCGCTATACCATGGTGTTTTGAAACTAGATTCCTCATAGTTTGGATGATCATTAGTTTTGAGGAGGTTTTGTTGTACTAGTTTGTGCATGAATGTTTCTAGTGACTCATCTAGTACTATGAATTTCCTTCTTGGTTGATCGTACTACCTTTGTTTCCCTCCCTGATTTGTTTGTTTGTTCACAACCTAATTGTTCTTGGGACATATATTTTTGTTATTTTGCACATTTTTTGGAACATAGCTTGTTTGTGCTACCTATGGTTTGTTTTGAACTATGTTCTATGCCTACCATAATGTCCTAGCATCAACCACTCCATTTTTTGTTACATTTTTTATTTTTAGCCCAGACTTTAGGTTTCTCATTTGAACTAGAAAAACTATCTTTTGAGTTGTTTTTTTTAAGGGAACCTCTTGCAATGAGGGCTCTCTCAATATTCAGTCCCTTCTCAATGGTTTCTTCAAAGTCAACTGGACATAACATTGTGAGTTGGTAATTGATCTCAGGTAAGATGTTAGTAATGAATATGTCCATCAATTCCTTATCAGGAATGGGCCATTTACATCTACTAGCCTTGTGTCTCCATCGCTATAGGTAGGAGGTAAAAGATTCTCCTTGATTCTGTTTGATCATGGACAAGCTTGTAATGGTGACATCTTGCTCAATGTTGAAGGAGAAGTGACTTATGAATTTGTTAGACAATTCATCAAAGGTTTTGACTACTAGTGTCAAACAACTGAACCACTCCATAACATGACCCGTAAGGTTGCATGGAAATAGTCTCATGAGGTATGACTCATTGTGTCATACTTCCATGCATGATATAGAGAAATCACATATATTCTCTATTGGGTCCCCTCTTCCTTTGTAGTTATTGTCAAACCTGGGTATTTCAAAATTCTTTGGAAAGGGTATTGTACTAATAGATTGATTGAATGGGAATGGGCATATCTCTTGGATAGTATAGGTTTTCTTTTCTTTTTTGGCTTGCATTCTTGCTACCTATTGGGTGATGACCTCTAGCCTCATTTCCATGTCTATTTTTGGTACGTTTGTTTGCAAGTTCTTTGTATAACATCCTTGTTGTCTCACCATGTTTGGTTCATATATCAGATATTGTGAAGGTATGAGACTTTGGTAACTATTTTGGGTGTATAATGAGTTAGATCCCTAATGGGTGTAAGGAGGGTTCTCTCCTTGTTGCTGAGATGAAGTTTATTGAAGGTTACCCTATTGATGCAATATTGGGACACCTTGTTGGTAGGATGACAAAAGAAGGGTGATCTATGGAACACTTTGTTGTTGGGTAGGACTAAACTGAAGGTTACCCTATTGATGCATTATTGGGACACCTTGTTGGTAGGATGATTGAAGAAGGGAATTCAATGACACACCTTGTTGTTGTGAAGGACTAAACTCAAGGTTAACCTATTGATTCATTATTGGGACACCTTGTTGATGGGTCGACTAAAAAAGGGTACTTTGTGGCACACCTTGTTGTTGGGCAAGACTAAACTGAAGGTTACCCTATTGATGTGTTATTGGGACACCTTTTAGATGGGTTGACTAAAAAAGGGTTCTCTATGACACACCTTGCTATTGCTATTGTTGGTTTAGAAGGGGACCATTTGGTCCACCTTATTAGTGGTATTGATTTTTTGGAGGGGGACCTTGTGTTCTGCCCTGTTAAAGGTATTGATTGTTTGGAGGGGGACCCTGTGTTCCACCTTGTTGAAGGTATTGAATGTTCTAGGACAGGTCGATATTTGAGGTATTTTGAGGTACATATTGTTTGGGAGGGGGACTATTTTTTGGTATTTCATACTTTGATGGTCCTCATTGATGCAGTTGTGCCACTGTTGCTTGTTCAACTTGAGTTTGTTTTCTGAATAAGGGGTTCTCTTTAGGTTGACCATCATTTTGTGAGAACACAGGTGGCATGTTTGGCATCTCTAGAGGTTCGGTTATCTATCTTACAACCGAGTTATCCCCTAAGGGAGTAAGGTTGGCATCCTTGAGAGCTTCTACATTGAAATCCACCGGTAATTTAGCACCACTTTGTTCTAACTTGAATAAATAATAGTTTGGATCCTTTCTAAATATCCTATCCATTAGTTTAAGAACCTTAGGGTTGTTGAAATGTTTGAACAATTCATCCTCATTTATTTCTTCCTCTATGTCTACCTCCTCTATAACTACTTTGTTTGGGTCTTGGTTGTTTTGTTCAATTACCTCCTTCTATTTGTGATTTAGTTCATCTTCATTGAAGGTATTTCTATACATAAGCCTCTTTTTGCAGTGTTTCAAGATCAGTTAGCCTATAGCCCCAAGGGCTACTTTCATCATTTATGGCATTGGTTTGTGGGATGCTAGTGTTGGTGTTGTTCGCTTCCATTTTCTTTCTGTGTTGTGACCTCATGGTTGTCATAAACAACTACCAAGCTTTTGTGATTGTTTTTCCTAACTCCTATTCTCTGGAAAAGATGTGGCCTATTGGTGCAAAGTGATAATAGAAGTGATCTAGCTAGTTTTGATAGTTGTGATATCTCCTTGAGAAGAGACCTTTGGAAAAAAAAATTGTAAGGTGATTCTTTGAGAGCCTAAGTATAGATTTTTGTTTAAGGATCTTGCTCTTGCTAGACCTAAGGATTTTTTTCTTTCCAAAAATCATGAGGGATGTATATTTATTTCCATGCAGGTGGTGGTAATATAGGTCTTCCAGCTGCTAGGTTTTCCCTTTCTTCCTCTTCATATAAGATGATGGATGTGGTGAGAAATTGGAGGGGTGTTTGGTTCTTCTCAAATATGAAAGTTCTCAAAATGCTTATGATTTTAGTTTGGGCACCTTCAATATGTGTGTTACTTAGTTGAAAGATTGGTGCTACAAGGTATGGTTGTTGAACTTGAGTTGTAGGTCGCCAGATGGTCATAAGGTGTGATGGTATTGTGAGTTGGTTATGGTGTTCAATACCCTATCATAAGGTCACTCAATTTATATTTACAAGAGGATCATTACTATTTCCATGTGGGAGGTAGTAATATGGGTCTTCTGACTGCTATGTTTTCTTTTTCTTCCACTTCATTTAAGATGATTGATGCGGTGAGAAATTGGTGGGGTGTTTCATTTTTCTCAAATATAAAGGTTCTCAAATTTCTTATGATATTGGTTTGGGAACCTTCAATGTGTGTGAGACTAGGTTGAATAATAGGTGCTATAAGGTCTAGTTGTTGAACAAGAGTTGTGGGTCGCCAGATGATCATAAAGTGTGGTGGTATTTTGGGGTGGTTTGCTATGAAACTCAAAAACCCTAAGGCTTGAATGTTGTTTTGGAATGTGGCTACTTTTTGGAAATAAAAATGCTGAAGAACTAGGTTCGATATTCCACTTCCTGGTCTAGAGGATATGTTGTGGGAAATATACTTGAACTATATGTGAGTTCCAAGTAACTATTAATATCATAGACTTTTTGAGTGAAGGAATGATCCGAATGTATTGTTGGATTTTTATTTCAAATAAGTAGTATAGGAATAATGGACAAGATACTTTATTACCAATATTATTTTCCAAATGTTTTGTTCAAACAATGACCTTATAAACAACTTCAGTTTGTTTTCCCCTAGGTGTTTAGCAAAAATAATGTGAGCTGGAATGGCAGTTTGTAACCTATGTGTGTTTGTTTTCTTTGTGTTCTTAAGTATGGAAAATTGTATAATAGCACTGGATTGACTCAAAAGCATGGACTTTATGTAACCTAAATGTATATAGATCAAGTTGGGAAATCACAACACCCAAGCCATAGTTTACCCAATGTTTACTTTGATCAAGGTAACCTAAAATAAAATCCAAAATGTTTGGAAACCTTTAAGGATAAATCCTTTCAAGGAGTGCAAAAAATAAGGCTTATTTCACAAGTATACACTAAATCAAAGGGTTTTTTTATTTTACCAACCTATTCAATGTTTGTTTTGATGTGTTCTTTTTCTTTAAATCAAACACTGAATTTTATGTCACAATTGTTTTTGAATGTAATTAGGCAAGTTTGACATTAACAAGCAATTACAACCCTAGTGGAGAGAAGCCATCCTCTTAGGTGTGTGGGCTTTCCCTCGTGGCTCAAGAGATGATTTTACATGCAACTTGCGCTTCATGGGCCTATATCGACTTCTGGCAAGTAACTCTCTTGAAGTAAATTCTGATGCACCACTTTCAAAGAATGTTTTGGATAATAGGGTATTTCTAAAAACAATTCGAATCTTAGTCATGTTTTGGGGATATTATTTTGGGAACCCAAGCACATGCATTTCCTTTTTTTCAATTAAGAACCTTCCAGCCCTTGTGGGATTTTATGCATCAAGCAAGGATATTGAGGAAGAATATGTCAATATAGGACATCTACACCCAACAAGTGATGAAATTTCCCTCACACTCACAAAAGATTTATATAGCAGTCCATTGTAAAATGAAAGTACCCACTTATCGCCTACAAGTCCCTCTAACGTGATTGTATCTCTGCTGGTAGGCCTCTAAAAGGTATGCTTGAAAAGGTGCAAAGCTCCAAATGTCCTTTGTTCACCCAAGATCACCAAAAGGTGTGAGGGGAGAAGACAAACATATAGATTTTCCAATCAATGGATACACAACATACAATTCATAGCAAATTGATTCATTTTAAACACCTTGAGCAGTGTTATCCCCAAAAAAATGTGAATAACATAAACAAAATGTTCTTTTTATTTTTGCACCAATTGAAGTGTTCAAGACATCAAGCAGTTAAGATAGCAATGGTGTGAAAAAAAAGAATAGTTTGTTCATTTTAAGCCCCAAAATTGAAGTGTTTCTAAGAGAATAAGGCCTGGTCTTAATTCGTCAAAAAATGTAAATTGTGCATCAACAAAATGGAAATTGTTTGTGTTCTTTTTATGCACCAAATTCAAAGGTTCCTAATTATGAAAACATGAATTGTGTTAAATTTTAGAACCAAAAATTGAAGTGTTTTCATTATTTTTATGAGCACCAAATGAGAGTTTCTAACTTAGAAAGCTTAGAAATGGTTCATTTTAACAACACCAAAATCAAATGTGAGTTTGTGTTGCTCATTTTAATGCACCAAAATAAAGTTCCTAACTTAGAAAAGTTTCAAATTTGTTCAATTTTAAAAAGCACCAAAATCAAATGTGAGAGTTGTTGTTGTTCATTTTAGAGTATCAAAAGAAGGTTCCTAACGTAGAAAGCTTAAAAATGGTTCATTTTAACAACATCAAAATCAATTGTGAGTTTTTGTTGTTCATTTTAATGCACCAAAAGAAGGTTCCTAACTTAGAAATCCTAAAAATGGTTCAATTTTAAAAAGCACCAAAATCAAATGTGAGAGTTGTTGTTGTTCATTTTAGAGCACCACAAGAAAGTTCCTAACTTAAAAAAAAAAATCAAATTGGTTCATTTTAAAAACACAAAAATCAAATACAAGAGTTGTTGTTCATTTCAGTGCACCAAATGAATTTTTTTCCAAAGTTAATAAGAAAAAAGATTGTGGCTCCAAAAATCTTGGGCCAATCATCTTCCCTGCACAAAACAAATTAATATGTTTCAAATCCTGCATAAAAATCCATTAATTCTTGCAAAATAAGCAAAATGTTAGCAAGAAGGTTCATTACAATAGTGCAGGATCCACACACTTGTCTTCTAGAGAAAATGCTAAAAACAAAAAAAAAATGCTCAGAATTTTTTTGCAAATGCTCAATTCCAAAAACAAATGCATGATCTTATGTGTAGGTGAAAACCCAAAATTTTTCAAAAGCATGGTTTTTAGTGCAAAAGTGCAATTCTTAGTGCAAAATCACAGTTCCTAAGAAAAGGTGAGCTTTTTGTGGCAAATGCTCAAAAATTTCATCAATCAAAAGTGAGAATTTGTTGGGCAGTGCATGAAACTTCTCCTGAATGCTCTCAAATCATTGTAACTTCAAATTTGCTCATAAAAATATTAATAAAGAGGAGCTAGGTCCCATCGAGCATGTCATAATGTGTGATGGGGGAAGAATCCATTAGAATGCAAAGCAAGATCAAGATTGAAAATTGAAACTAGAATCTATCTATTCCAAAAAAAATTAATCTATTCCTATTCCATCACTCATGAAATGAACAATCTAAGCTATTTGAACTTACGAAATGAAATCCTAAGATTAACACAATGAATTCAAAAGAAAAGGAGAGATTTCCATCCCATGTTGGAGTGTATTTGCATGATGTTGGGTTGTTCGTATCACTACAAAGCCTCCATTGTTCATGTGCAAAAGCTTGATGAATGATGGTTGATTGAAAAAGGTTGAAGCTCTATCAATGGTGATTGTGACAACACTTTGTTGCAAAAGTATGTTGATTCTCTGATCCTTATTTGTGAGGAGAGAGGTTTGTTATATAGAGAAAGAGATTTTGAATTGGCAATTAGGATTCAACAATGTTGGATCAAGATTAATGGTTGAAATGTGTTGAGAGGATTTAGACATGAGAAGATTGTGCAAATTGACTAATCAATCAGGAATAGATTGGCTAGTCAACAACTAGATGGCTTAGTTAGGAAATAGATGGCTTAGTTAGAAAATAGATGGCTTAGTTAGCAAATTACATTGCTCAGTTAGAAAGTGGGTGAGGAATATGAATTAATTGATTTAATTAATTAATTCCTTTTTGGAGTTGAACATGAAAACCAATTTTGACTTTTGCAAAAAAAGTTGCATTAGTTTGATTTGATTTTTGATAAATGATTTGAATAGTTTGATTTAATTATTCAAATTTTGATGGAAAGTGAGTTAATTAAATTATTATGATTTAATAATTTAATCAACTTAGGGGATAATGCATGGAGAGCTAATGAGACAATTAACTAACTAGATATTTTATCAACTCGAAGAAAGTATTTGTTACATTCGAGGAGATTGTGCATGAAGAGATAATGAGATAGTTAACTAAATATATATTTTAGTCAACTGATTTAGAAGAGCTAGTTAAGTTTCTGAAGGAAATTAATTAATTAAACAATTTATTAATATCAAGAGGAACGTGCACATGTGAATTTGACTTTTTAATCTCAAGGGTAAAACGCTTTGACCTGAGCTAAGGAACCGGATACAACTATTCAACAATAACACCCCAACGGGTTTGAAACCTGGTGGCAAGAACAACAATGCCACCGAGCAAACCATCACACTACACACCGCGGAGGCATGAATTTGACTTTTAATAAATAAAGTTTATTTATTAAAGTGATGGTGTTGAAAGAATTAAATTATTTAATTTGTTTAATTTGGAAAGGAGAAATTTGTTTAATTAAATAATTATTGATACTCATTTAATTAAATTAGAAGAATATGTGGGGTTAAATAATTAAAACAATTATTTAATGTAGAAGTTGAAAGAGGATTAAATGAAGAGTTAACTAAATAGATATTTTAGTCAACATAGAGAAAGTGGTCGTTATGTTTAAGGGAATAATGCATGTAGAGATAATTGAATAGTTAATTAAATAGATTGTTTAGCTAACTAAAAGAAGAATTAGTCCATGTGGAGAAGATAATTAATTTAATTAATTAATTAATATTAAGAGGAAGTGCATGATGAATTGTTTTTAATAAATAAAAGATTACTTTTTAAAGGGATGATGTTGAATGGGGATTAAAAAATATTTAAAATTATTTAATTTAGAAAACATGGGATTAAATAATTGAAATAATTATTTAATGTAGAAGTTGAATGAGGATTAAATAATATTTAATATCATATAATTTATGAGGGGGGATTAATTGATTTAATTAATCAATTCTTTTTAAATTTGAACGTGAAAATCAAGTTTGATTTTTGCAAACAAAGTTGCATTGGTTTGATTTGATTTTGATGATATTTTGAATAGTATTATTCAATTTATTCAAATTTGGAAGGAAAGTGAGTTAATTAAATTATTATGATTTAATAATTTAATCAACTTAGGGGAATAAAGTTAATTAGTGATATAATTAAATAATTGGCATTATTTAATTAATCAAGAAGAATAAAGTTAGATTAGGACTATATTAAATAAATGAAATTTATTTTATTTTTTAGATTTGATGAAAATGTGAATTATTTAAATAGTATTGTATTATCCAATTAATAACATAAATTAGGTTTTTAGGATTTTATTAAATAAATAAAATTTATTTGATTGGTCAAAAATGATGAAAAAGTGAATTAATTAAATAATGTATTATTATTTAATCAATAGAGGGAATTAGGGTTTTTCTTGATGTAAATGATGAATATTAGTGTTAAACTGTTGGTTTGTATGCTAGGAAAATTTTAGGTGTCTACACATTCCTCCACCAACATTTCCCCTACTTGTGAGAATGCTACAATTGTGAACGACCATGAAAATGACATTTGTGAGCAGGACATGTTGGTGTTAAGAGATCTAATGATTGAGAGCTTTGAAAATCCCACCTCTCCCACTTGGGAAGACATTATAGAGCATAGGGATGTAATTGTAGATAACCATGATAATCACATTAGCTCTTCTCCTATATCCTTCATAGTAATGAAGACAATAGTTTTGTTTTAGAAGATATACTTGAAAGTCATGAAAATATCATTTCTCCCTTTCCTAATGCTCCTACCATTTGGAAAGAGATCTATTTGAAAAAAAAAATCCAATCATTGGAAAGCATTATTCTCCTTCTCTTCATGCCTTCCTTAGTTGTTATGAAGCTACTTTACAAAACCTAAAAATGGATTGTGATGAACATCTCGTTTGTTACTGCCATAAAAAATCTCCTACTAGGTTAGATATTAGGGCACAAGAGAATGAGACCTTAGAAAACAAGAATGAGATCATGGAAAATCATTATAATCACAGTTATCCTTCTCCTAATATATATCTTAGTTGTGAAGAAGATATTTCAGTGTTAGAAGATCAAAGCAATGAGAGTCACAAGAATCCTATTTGCCTCTCTCCCCCTAGGGAATACATTAGTGAACAAGAGAATAACATCATTGATGAACAAGAAAATTCAACCATTGATCATTCCCCTACCTATGATAAAGTCATTTTAGAAGAACCAACCTTTGAATGTCATGAACATTTAGTTTGTAGTTCTCCTAAAAACTCTCCTCCTAGGGAGGATATCATGGTGGAAGAAAATGATAACATTGAAAATAGTGATATAGTTTCCTTAGATGAAGATGATGAAGTAACATTAGACCCTCCTTCGCTAAGGGATGTTAATATTATTCAACCTCAACTCATCCTTTACCCACCTTCACACAAACCTCTGACTCAAAATAAAGTTGAACTTTTCCTTTACCCACCTAAGAATAATGTTTCGCAATAGTCAAATTATAATACTGTTTCTCATACATATAACACTAGAAACAATCCACAACCACAAGAAATGCCTTCAACGTCCCTCCCATTTCCTAACCCTATCTTTCCCGGTGCCCCTAATTTACCTTCTCATAATGAAAAGGAGTACAATCTTGTTGAACAACTAATGAATACTCTTGCTAAGATATCATTATGGGACCTTATTCAAGCCTCCCCTTATTACCACAACATGATTCAAATTTATTTACAACAAGTTCCTATCCCTTCTAATGCACAACCGAATGACATAGAAGCCATGATTCAAGGAATAAATGTTGAATTCTTTTCCACCAAAGTGAGCTCCCTCCTTTGAAAGTGAAAAAAAATGATGCTTTCATGATAATAGCTATACATAATAGGTTAGGAATAAAAATAACCCTTATTGACAATGGCTCCACCCTTAATGTGTGTAGTGTGTCCCTTTTGCATAAAATTTGCACAGATAAATCAAAAATTCAACCAAACTCTTTATCTATCAAGGGATTTGATAATGTAGGAAAACAATTGCTTGGTGTGATCACTTTGCCTATTATAGCTAGAAAGGCCATGTTAGAAACACCTATTCATGTTATGCCTCATAATATTTCATATAATCTCCTTTAAGGCAGACTATGGATTCATCCAATGAATAAGGTGCCTTCTCCTCTTCATCGTAAAATGAAGTATGTATACAACAACAAAGTGTACACACTCGAAGTTGAACCTAAACCAAATATTTGTTTGAGCATTGAGAAAGGTAAGGAAAATCCTTTGAAAATATTAACACCAACTACAAAAGTAGAACCCATGAACAAAAAGATAAATAAAAACATATTAAGGAAGTCATGAAGCTATTAGAAGATGATTGGGGTTCCTTATACTTTGAACCAAAATTCATGGAGAAATACAAGATCATAAATAAAGACTCTAAAAATGGAAAAGAAGAAGTGGGAACATCAACACAAAATTTGGAAGACCCTTTGAAAGCATCCAACTCAACCACTTTATAAGAAAAGACAACATACACAACAAAATTTGATGAAACTGACTATGAACAACCTCTGAATCCTAAAAAAATGAAAAATATTTATGGAAGAGGTTATGAACATATGAAACAACTGGGATATAGTGGAAAAGGATGTGGTGCTAGAGAACAAGGTATCTATGTCCTTAGAGAGCCTCACATGCAAGAAAATACTAGTGGTCTTGGTTATTGTCCCTTGAAAGAAAAAAACAAGCCTTCACTAAATATCAACACACTTACAAAAGATTATTCTAAGCCAACTTTAATAGTAGTGCATCCTAAATTGATAGACACTAGTGGTCTTGATTGTTATCCTTTGTAAGAAATAAAACAAACAAAGAAATATTTTCTTAATGTCAATGTCATCTCACAAAACACTAATGATTTGAATTCGTTAGATTTTACAACCTCCCATAAAGGAGAGAACAAAATATCGTAATCTAAAGCGTATTGAGTAGGTATGACACCTTGTACTAAGCAAGAGATATCTTTGTCACAAAATAATGAAACATCCTCTACTTTTGATCAAGAGAGTATCTTGATGAGACTCCTCCAAGATCGTCTAATATCTCTCCCTCCAAGAAGAAGAAAGAAATTCTACTACAAGAGTTCATTTTGTGCATATTATAGAGTTCATGGGCATGCTACTAATGAATGTAAGGCTTTGTGTAATAGAATTCAACATCTTAAGGAATATGGTGCTCTTCCTTGTGTTGAGGTACCTATTTCTTCTAATTGACATTTATTTTCATTCTCATCAATCATCTCGGCTCATCCTTATCCTGCAATAAGTGGGGGCAACGGGTTAGGTAGCCTTGTCCTTGTATGTCACTTGTAATTGTCTCTTTTGGCTAGGTGACTGCCTTTCATGTACATGTAAGAGCAAGGTTTGGATGTGGACGACATGCGTTAAGTTGGCTCACATGTGACATACTACCTTTTAGGGGAAACCCCTTTTCATGATGTAGCTTATTGGAAACATATGACTTGGCATAGAGCTTTTTGAATAAGCTCTCGTCTTTTCTACTTTAAAGCAATTGCTTAGAGCAATGGTGTTAGCAACCACTTTAAAGCAGGGGCATATATTGACACTCATGTTTCACTATGCAATTTTATTCTTGCGATGCATCCTTTTCTTGGTGGTGTCATTGTGTTTTATTTCCTTTGAGAGCATGATGTTTCTTTGAATTTTCCTCTCCTAGAGAAATTAGGCATGATATTCCCCTAAGAAGAGACCTTACATGAACTAATAAAAATTCCTTTACTTTACACTATTTCACATTTACAATAACTGTTATATGGCCACCTTGCATAATACACTTTGCTTGCTTGTGGAGCCATCTTGGTTTTTCATGAGTTTCAAGCATACAAAGTTTTTCTTGCCTTATGAAGCTCAAAGTTCATATTATGTGGTGCCTTTTCAAAGTTATTAGGAGGTATAGCTTTGGTATGGTTAACATATTATGAGAAGCCTAAACCTGGGGATGAATTTCTCATTCTATCCTGAGAAGCTGATATAGAGGCATGACTTTCTCACTAAGCCACCCTTTTTGGATACTCACCCAATAGACAACCTGAAATTTGATTACCTTAGAGTGAGAATGCATCTTTGGGAAAAAAATTAGATATGATCCACATTGTATTTGACAAAAAATCGAGGCTTGATCTTCCTCTTTTTATTTTTTCTTGGTTTTATTTTTCTTTCTTTTAATCTTCGACATTGCATTTTCATGTATCTTGTTTTGATGCATATCATACACCATGTGCATGTCCTTTTTGTGCTTATGTCATTTTAACATAAGATCTTGGATCGTGGGGGCTTGACCGCCTCCTCAATCTTCATCACCCTAGACCATCCACATCAGTACACTTGGACCCCTCTTGAATGTCTACTTTAGTGTGAGTTTGAAGCAAGTTCCTCCTCTCACTAAAGTGGGGGCTAAATGTAGTGTAGAAAGATGTCATCATTCACATTGTCAAACTTAATCTAGGAATAATTAATGATAAATTGGACTTGATATCACCTTGATCTAGTGTTGTGATGTGTTTTACACATCCAAATTAGGTTTTGGGGCCCTTTTAAAGCTAAATAAACCTAACTTTTCCTTAATTTAGTCTTGTAAACTGTATTTATTCACACCTTCACATTAAATTTAGGAGGCTTGCAAATTAAATGGACCTAATTTAGTGTTGTAATGTGTTGAACATTTTCACATTGGATTTAGGGCCCTTTTTAGTTGAATAGACCAAATTTTTCCTTAATTTAGTGTTGTAAAGTGTATTTATTTACACTTTTACATTGGATTTTAGGCCCTTTGCATTTATGACCTTAATATCATCATTAATAGGCCCCTAAGACCCTATATTGTGCATCCCAGTGCATATTTCAACCAAAATATCAACAATATCATCAAATAAACTTAATTTCTTAACACCTCGACACTTTTGCCACCTAAAAAGGCCCTATGGGACCCATACACCACCTTGGGCATATGAGTCCCACCCTAGAGGGACCCATACACCAATTGCGATGTATGAGTCCCATTTGGCTCCTTTTAAGGTTTTAAGCAAGAAATTTGGGTTTTAAGTTCAAATTTCATGAATGTCGGCCTGTGGGATCTAATAAACGGGATATTAGATGGATTGCCTATATAAAAAATGTCTCAAAGTATTATTTCATTAATCCTTCATGATATCAAGTCAAGCACTCAAGATTTAATCATTCTAAGACTTCACAAGAACATCAAGAGAGTTTACAAGATCATTTCTAAGGCATTCAAGAGCAGATTTCTTCATCAATTGTTGTAGAAATTCAAGATCCATCATCATGTCAAGGTTATCAAGCATCAAGCATGTTCCTTAGCTATTGTTGTGATGTTTCATTCAATATCCAAGATTAAGCATTGTTCTACACTTATTTCAAGGTCTAGATCTACGTCCTTCATGACCACTTCATGTTAAATTATAGATTTACAAGACATCATTTAATAAATATCATTCAAGGTATCATTATCCATGTTCCATGTTTCTTGTTTCATGTTTCATGTCCTTATTTCATTATCTCATCATTTGGTTTAATTACCTAACAAGTGTTTGATGAAGGAAAACCCCTATTCATTATCAATCAAAAAGTTTTTCTCCTCTTTACATGTGTGACTACAGATCTAGGTTTCTTGGAGCATGAAGGATATTTGAAGATTAGGTTACAAGCTTGAAGGAAGTTGTTGGAGTTGTCTCCCCACTTGCATGGTCACAAAAGTACTTCTATAGGCCTGAAATCAAAGTTTTAGATCCAAAAACAAGGTGTGGTAGAAAGAGAAGAGATTGGAGACCTGATTAAGATCTTAACCCTCTAAAAAGGCCCATTGGGACTGATACACCACTTGTGGTGTATGAGTCCCATTATAGTGATTTTCCAAATTTTAGTGGCTTCAAATCAGACATTTCCAAATTCCTAGTTTGGCCCAAAAACCATAGTCTGGGATTGATATGCCCAGAATAGCGTATGAGTCCCAATCAACATAAAAATCTATGTTTTTGACATTTCCAGTCCTCGTTTAGGCCCCTTTAATTTTCTAGGTGTATGTCTCTAATTTTACAACTTTCTATTATGGTTTATATGTGTTTCTAGGTCATTCATTCAAGTTTCATGCATCACTAGATTTGAACATTAGATCTTGCATTTCATTATTCTTTCCAAGCCCTATCTTGGTGGTGAACCCCTCATCTAGTCTTAGTTAGTCATTAATTAGACCTTAGGAAAACCCTATTGCAAGATCTCCTTCTCCTTTGCATTCTTGAGGTTAAAATCTCTAGGGTTATCCTTAAATGAGAGTGTGGAAGATTGTTATTCTATCTCCCAAGCATAGAAGCAATAAAATTCAAACTTTTAGTTGTATTTCCCCTTTAGAACTATGGAATGAGGTTTGGGGAAATGCCTAATTTTATTTATCTTTGAGAAAGATAAATTTTATTTCTATTTTGAACAAAAAAATTCTTATTGAACAAAAATAAATGGAGTAGAATGTCAAGCTCACCAAAATGTAGAGCATTAAAATTGGCTATTACTTAAGAGCATCAACTTTCCTTGAGATTAATCTACATTTGTATAAACCAGCAATATTATGTTTAACAATTTATATACTATTTATACCTATTTTGGTTATCCTTTTTAAAGTATTATTTTAAATAGAAAATAAAATAGTTAACTGGAATTCTTAAAGAAAGTAAGTAGTTGAAAATATTTGAGAATGAAGAATAAAAGTATATTTTTATAATTTATAAATAGAAAACATAGACAACACAAAAATTGAATTGAAAGGATGAAGTCACTAGCCAGGATGGTATTACATTGTGTAAACATCTGACATGTTGTTGTCTATATGAAAAAAATAAAAATGTCAAAAAATCTTAAAAATTCAATCAACCTTGCTATATTCACTCATCCTTAAAAAAAAGGAAAACAAACCAACAAATACTAGATAATAAAAATATGGAGAAATAGACTAATAACAATATTAACACAATTTTTAATAAAAGAAATAAATGAAGAATAAACTAGAAATCATTTGCAAACCTCCATGCAATTGAGTGCTCTTAAAATACTTGCAAGGACAAAGAAAAGGAAAAATATTTGAGACTCTTTGAGGATTTTCCTTAGTCAAATTTCTCGTTTAATATTTCTACCTCCACAATATCCAAGATAGATAGATAGGAAAATAGTGTTTGTTCTTAATCTAAGTGTAGATAGAAATAAGAATAATGACTAAAATAAAATGCTGATAGGATTGACAATCCCAAAGGTCTTAGGGGCACACTAAAGGAAATGTGTGTAATAATAATAAGAAACAAGAATAATATAACCTATAAAAAATTAAGGAGGCCAAGAAGAAGAAGAGAGCTAAAAGTGACCACTACAACAATGTTGTAGAGGGTTGTAATGTTGGGAATTAAGGTGTCTCAATCTTTGCAATTTCCAAGCATAAAAATATTAATTTTATTATTCTTATTTTGTAATTTCTTGCTCATATTATTTTTTCATCTAATATGATTTTGCATGATGAGTTGTCAACATGTTGGAAGGTGACATGGAATGGGACACGGATGTTGTGGTCCCCACAAAGCAATGTAGTCATCCCACTTTGGGAGGTGTAGTGTAGAAAAATTTATCCCTTTACATTTTCACACTTAATTTGGGAATGATTAACCTTGAAATGGACCTAATGTCACCTTGATCTAGTGTTGTAATGTGTTTTAAACATTCACATTGGATTTAGAGCCCTTTTAAGCTAAATTGACCTAATTTTTCCTTAATTTAATGATGTGAAGTGTATTTATTTACACCTTCACATTTCATTTTGGGCCCTCTTACATTTATGACCTTCATATCATCATTAATAGGCCCCTAATACCACATATTATGCATCTCGAGGCATATTTCAATTGAAATCTTGACAAGATCAACAAATATACTTAATTTTCCAACTCCTCGACATTTCCTCCACCTAAAAAAGCTTGGTGGAACCCATACACCACCTTGGGCATATGAGTCCCATCCAAATGGGACCTATATGCTACAAGCGGCGTATGAGTCCCATTTGGCATATATAAACAAGGTCTCAAATCATTATTTACCTAAGCCTTCATGATATCAACATAAGCTATTAAGAGTTAAGCATTCCAATACTTCACAAGAGTGTCAAGAGAGTTTACAAGAGCATTTCTAAGGAATTCAAGGTAGAATTATTCATCATTTGTTACAACAATTCAAGATCCATCTTCATGTCAAAGATCATAAGGCATCAAGCATGTTGTTGAGCTAGTGTTGTGATGTAGCATTGAAGATTCATTTGCAGCATTGTTTCATATCCATATTCAAGATCAAGATCTACTACCACTTCATGTTAGATTGCTGATTTACATCTCAAGACATCATTCAAGGTATCATTGTTCATGTTTCATATTTCATTGTTTCATCACAAGATTTATTTACCTAAATGAGGTTTGACCAAGGAAAACCCCTATTTGCTAATTTATCAACAAGTTTTTCTCTCTCTACATGTGTAATTATAGATCTAGCTGTCTCGGGGCTTAAAGATTATTTGAATACTAGGTTGTAAGGTTGAATAAAGTTATCAATTTCTCACAAGGTTTCTATCCTCAAGGAAAGTCACCTACGGGTTTGATTTCAGAGTTTCAGATCTAGAGACAAAGTGTGGAAGGAAGAGCAGATAGAGGAGAGCAGATTTAGGTCTTAACCCTCTGAAAAAGTAGAGTGGGACTAATACACCACTTGTGGCATCTGATTCCTAGTAAAACACATTTTCTAGATTTCAAGAGATTCAGATCAACCACTATGAGATTCCAGTTTTGGCACAAAAACCCTAGTCTGGGACTAAATCGTCCAAACTGGTGTATGATTCCTAGTGGGAATTAAACAACAAGATTTTAGGGTTTTGAATTTTTTTTGACATCATCATTCTTCCAGGTGCACCTCTGTTCATTCTTAGTTTGTAATTCTACATTTTGGTTTCATTCAATAGTTTATTTAGTTAGGTTCTACATGGTACTTTGTATGTTACATTCATTTATTTTATTTCCAAGCTCTAGCTTGGTGGTGAACCCACTTATTATCTCTAATCAAACCCTAGGACATCCTTATTGCATATCTCTTTCCCCTTTACATCCTTGGATTGAGACCTATAGGGTTTTCCTTGAATGAAACTTGAAGAAAATCAATCTAGGTCCCTCAACACCTAGTTTGTGTTCCACCTCCCAAAAGGTGGAACACGTATTTTCTTCATTTTAGGAAGATATTCGTTTGACATGTTTTGACATCTTTAAGGGAATCTATGATGATCTTGTGATAAATTCCTATGATGATCTTATGATGGA
>VDFB02150235.1:0-10802 GCA_007258455.2 Sequoia sempervirens | reverse complement strand
GACAAGATTAGAAGATTTTTATTTTGATCAATGGTAGTAATTAATCAAGATGGGACAAGATAAGATTGGAAGTGAAAGAGGGAGAGGAAATTAACTAATTTTTCAAAAAGATCAATTATTTCGAAGAGGGAAATTGCATTTTGAAATAATGGAAACATTATCTCATTGCAGGAGAAAAAAGAGAGTTTACTATTTGATTAAATAGAAATTTAGTTCAAAAAGGTGAACAAAAAGGAAAGTCATTTAATTAAATAAAAATTTATTTAATTTGTGTTAGAAGAGGCTAAAATGAATAATTAAATAATTGTCATAATTATTTAATTATAGTAGAAAATGATAGATAATTAAATAAATGTAAATTTATTTAATTATAGAAGTCAAAGATATTAGTGACGTGATTATATAAATACTAATTTATTTAATCAATCAAACGAAAAGATAGAAGGATAAAAAATGAATTAATTAAATAATTTAGATTATTTAATTAATAGAAGACTTTGCAATGTTAGATAATAATTAAATAATTAAGATTATTTAATTATCAAGGATGATGAAAGGGTTTTAATTAATCCACAGACCTAATGATAATTTTTAGGTGTCTACATTTGCCCCTCTTTGATACAATGTAGTTTATCACATTGTGTCAAAGAAAAATATATGCCCTAGTGAATGGAAGAATGAGGAAGGATGACGAGGAGGTAGTGGTATACCCCCTTGAGAGGACAGGTGGGTTCAAAGAACACAAGTGTGGTCTCAAAATTGATGAGAGGACTGGAAGAGGAAGGACAAGAGGACAGAGAAAAGTAGTGAAGGATAAGGAAGATGCAAAATAGAAGAAATGTTAGAGCAGAAAAGATGAATGTTAGCATGGAAAAGATGGCTATTAGTAATGAAGACGTGGATGTTGAGATAGTGCTAGTTGAGATAATTTGTAGATGCATATTTTTCTATGCCAAGCTTTACATTTAATCATCATTGGGTAGTAAAATATGATAAATGGAAAACAAACATCATGGTATGACATAGACCAAGGTGTGCAAGATCATCCACTTGCAAAACAGATAGTCACAGACAAGGAATGTCCTAACTCATTCCAAGGGCTAAGTTTCCCCAACTTTTTGTCAAGTCAAACCGCAAAAAAAATCAAATAAAAGAAGAGTCATGAGACATTATCGCGCCTCTAAATCGTTCATGGGACATCTTCGAGGTGGCTAGTAACATGACCAAAGTAAATCCAAAAGATAAGACAAAATAGACCAACAAGATCAACAACCAATTAGATTGTTTTCCAATAAGTGTGCGCTAGTGTGTCAAGGGATGAAGTGAGTGACAGGTGGATTGTTTTGACAAGGCCTGGTTTCAGGAGAAGAAACATGTCATATAAGACATCAAGTCTAGTTTTGATCATGCAACTACCTGTATAAGGAAAATGATGAAGTGTGACAATGACAAGGTCTGGTTTCAGGAAGGACACATCTTGTTTAAGACCATTGGTTGTCAATTAATTTGACTAGTGTGATTGATTTGACTTGGAGACTTGTTAGCTTGCTTGTCTGGTTGATTCAGAATTTATGTTTGAAGTGCAGATGATGATGTCGCATATGAGTTGATAGTGTCTGATTTATTTTGACTGACTCAATGAACCCTAAAAGTACTGACCTAGAGGGCCTTAGGGGCTCATCGATTGATGACCTTGCCTATGTTTAGTCACAGAGGCAAACAGTTTGACAATGACAAAGACTGACATGATTTCAAGACTTTGACTCTGTTTCTGAGATTTTGGAAATTATCTAAATGTTTTTGGGTTTTGACATGTTTTCATTTTTTTGGATTTTGGACATATTTTGAGTTTTTTGTCTTTTGTCGTTTTATGATTTTTTTTGTCTTTTTTTCCGTTTTATGATTTTTTTCTGTCTTTTGTTGATATTTGATGTTTTTTTATTTTTGAAATATTTTATGAGGATTGTGAAAAATGCATGTGAATGATGCCTACGCATGAGAATCCAAGGAAAAACATGATTGTGCCCCTAGTCAAGCTGAATACCAATTGACAGGTGATGACAACGTTGTTTGACATGGGAAGGACACATCCTGAAACAACTTGAGGATGACGATAATGTGACTGAAAGATTAAGGTTTGCAGCCAAGCTTGGAACAAAGCCAAGGAATGTTTTGGATGATGCGCTAGGATGCCAAGCAAGATTGTTTGGATTAGGTTTATTGCATTTGGAATGACGTATTTTTAGGACTAAATGGGATGATGGAGTATCCTTAGACCGTTTGATAAGGGAAAGCCAAGATAAGTGACTAACATGAAAGGATGAGAGGTGGCCTTGGTAAAGGATGGGAGACATGAGACTAAGGGAATTCCCATATGATTTTCAAGGACTATGTCACATAAGGATAATGAGGTTATGAAAGTAATGACATGACATTTCGTGAATAGTGTATGACCAAAGGATAGACATGTCAAGATTTTTGTCCAAAGCATGATTTATATGTGCATGTTTTTATGTCAAGACCAAGGTAGGTGGGGAAAATGGGCAGGAATGATAGGGTTTAGATGGATGGGCGCAAATGTCATGAGGAAGGCATGGGAAATGAGCCAACTTGCCCCAAAGTGTAAAGGTCCACATAGAAAATTTATTTAACGCATGACGCCTGTTTACTAGGTTTTCATCATGGTACTTATCTAGGGCACCTGTTTGCTAGGTTTTCATTGTTGGACGGAATTTTTCTCTTTACTATTTATTTTTGACTTTTTGAATTTTTTTTTTTGTATTTTTGATATTTATGGGATGTCTTGGATGCCCACTGATTGTTTTGAAACTGTTGATGATGCCAGTGTAAATACTGGTGCCATGATATGCTAATAATGACCTTTCTAAAGTAGTTTCCTTGTCAGGATCATAGTGCTTGCATACAACTATTTGATGTCATTGTGATCCCTTTCAATATTAGAGTTGGCCTTATCAGAATACACACATTGCGATAGAGTGCCATGAGAGTCCTTATGATAAAGAGTTGTTGCCATGATGTGACAGATTTGTGACATGGGATTTTTGGACTTTAGATGAGATGTAGGATTATGACGATTTCATGGTGGTATGTGGAAAGGTTTGGATGTTCTCATTTTAAATTACTTTTTATTTTCCAAACTTGGGATGGTGGATGACAAATTTTGAAATTTTGATTGGGACGATGTTTGGAACCAACACTCTTAGATGCCTTGTTTGATGACCATTTTGAAGGAGGTGGACATTTTTTATATGTGGGAGTCCTCTTGTCTTGTGGCTCCACATTTTAGTTGAATTTTCTTTGACATATTTTCTTTGCTTGATCCACTTTTCTTTGGGATCAATTTTAATTTCATTTGTCCACTTGTCTTTTTGTTTGATTCGATGGCCTATGACATTTGATTTTTGACTTTTGTAAGACTTTTGTTTTTGTTGGTTCCAAAGGGAAGGTTTAATATATTCAGAATCACAGTTTATGGTGTGGGTGGATGGGGTGTTGGCAACCACCTTATGACAAGGACTACTCATGGACTCCATTTTGATGTTTGTATCTAACGAGGTTTCCCCCAGTATCGAGGAGGAATCACTAACATCATTTGATTTTATGACTGAAGAATAGCCAAGAACTCGATGTTTGTAATTTTTTTGGATCTGTATTGGTTCTCAAATGCCTTGCTCATGTATTCCTAGTCCTTTTCCTTGATATTTCCTGCTTTGACAGATTCTGTTTGCGATGGGGTATGTATTGTTTTGAAAGAAAGATGCTAAGGCATCATGATGTATGTGGACATTGTTACTTGGAATGTTTTCGTTTGCAAGAAAGCCTGCTTTGACAAAAATAGATGACCCTAAGTGATAAAGTGTCTTAGCTTCATTGTCATGCTGGGCATCTTTATGACTGGTATGTTTGGTCCGATCTTGTGACATGTCATGTTTAGATGATTCTATTGGTGCTTCCAAGTCAATGTAAAAACCATCTTTATGGTTAGTGTCATAGACTCCAGTAAATTCAGCTATAGCTTGATCATTTGCAAATATGTCCATAATGAAAGACTCTTGTTCTTGAGGAAGATCGTCTATGTGTGTCATGGAGGCAAGTGTCTCATTTTGAAAAGTGTCAATAGTCAGGGCCTGAATATGGCCATCAAGTGTTTGATCATGAATGGTGTAAAGGTCAAGGAGTGGGTCGTTTTGGATGTCTTGGTCAAAGATGGGATTTTCTTAGATGACATGATGGGGACTAAAATCTTTGTCAAAGATAGGTGTATTTTGGATGCCATGATTGTCTTGAAGGACTTGTTGAATGGACTTAAGGATGGGGTCATGGGAGGGACCACCTTGTTCTTGACATGAGGGCGATGTTATGATGTCATGCTTTGGAATTTTGTTTTGACATGTATCCTCAAGTTTATTAAATGGGATTTGACTTTGGACAATGATAAAATTTTCAGGACTAAATGTGGCTTGTGAGGGATTGACTTGGAAAGGACTAATGGATGAAGGACTAGGATAAGATATGGGGAATTGGAAGGGATTGGTGGACAAAGGACTAGGATAGGACATGGGGACTGGGATTGGACTAGTTGGTGAAGGACTAGGATATGACATGGAGACTTGGAATGGACTAGTATAAGGTTGACTAAGATAGGACGTGGATTCTTGGATGGGATCGATATGGTATGATGTGGAGACTTGACATGAGTTATTAGATGGTCGAGAAGACATGTAGACTTGGATGGGATTAATAGGTGAAGGACTAGAATATGATGTGGAGACTTGGAATGGACTAGTGGACAATTGGTTTCCCTTGTCAAGGTTAGGATAAGGTTGATAAGTGGACGTTTGTTGGGAAGTAATGGCAGGATTTGTGTTAAGAGACATTTGAAGGTGAGGGTTGATGGATGGAGGACTTGGACTGATGGATTGTTGGTAAGAAGGACATTGATTTTTGGATTGGAAGAATTATCTTTTGAAGTCTAAGGCTTGTTGGTATTGATGATCATGGAGCAATTCGTATTCAACTTGACTAGCAAGAAAATCAAGGTCAATGGAAGACATGGTAATGAAGTCTAAAGAATGACAATGCCAATGTATGACTCAAGCCTAAAGGTATGCAACCTAAGTTTTTCTGATTTTGGATAGAAACCACTAAGGAAAAGGTGACTAAAAATAAATTGAAAATGCCTGGTTTTAGACTTGGACAGTGATAATGATTTTTTTGATTGTCTGGAAAATGCATCGTTTCAGGTGTCAATTGCGTTGCAGTATGTCAGATGTGTCATTTAAAGTATCAATTATGTCTCAAACATGCAAATGCTGCAACAATATGACAGTGTTCTCGGGTTTTGACAGTGATTTTCTAATGGAAAGCAGATGCATCTCGGGAGGTAGCTAAAGCATTGCAAGAGGTCAATTGCGTCGTAGGTTGAGCAGATGCATCGTTTTAGGTAGTGAATGCGGTTCAATTTCAAATTTAAGTTATAGAAATCGTTGCAAGGGATGAGTCTAGTTGATTGACCTGTGGCTCAACATAGACAGATGTGTTTTTATGTTTGTCAAACAGCCATCAGATGCGTTTGAGATTGCAAATGTGGTGCAGTAGGTCAGATGAAGCATTTGAGATAGAAAATGCAGTCGCGATTTGAGAAGTAGAAAATGTAGTCCAGAATGTCAAATGTGTTAAAGCAAATGCGTTGCAGCAGAATAAGTCAAGTTTGTTTGCAATTTTGATTAAAATTTTAAGGTTGTCTCTAGTTCAATGTTTGTTTCCAGATTTGTGAAATGGTGTTTGTTTGTTTAAATGTTTGAGAAAACACTTAGCAAAGACAATATTTTGTCTTTGATCAAGCACAATGAAGAAAAGCACAATCCTAGGTAAGGCAAGGACAATATTTGCTAGATTCCATGTGGATTTCCCAAACCACACTTATTCTTAGCGTGTGAATTCAAAAGCTTGGCCGCATGGGCTCCCCCTTACATTGCACTCACTTCTCAGGCCAACCAAGCTTCCAACCCCCATAAAGATCCTATGGCAAATTGATCACCTCTAGTAAGAACTGCGAGAATGTGGATGCCTTCACAATGACTGTTGTTGCACTAGCAAATAGAAAGGATTTTGACAACTGGACAAAATTTTTTTAGTAAGGGACCCCCGTTTGAGTGGCCACACATGGGGCAAAGATTAAACTCTGTTAAGGAGAAATTCTAGCCTGAAGAGGTTATGCTCAATAGGGTTTTGGGGAATTTTACTTTGTCTGTATGACACATCCGCACTCATAATCCTAAGTTTTCCATTAGGATTCACATTTATATACTGGTCAGGGGTAGCTCAACAAAAGAGCTTCGTTGCCAGTTTGAGTCACCTTGGGGTGAGTACTTTTTCCCACCAAGGAAGACCCAAGTCCTAGAGTCAATAACCATTTCTCTTGCACCTAGGATCGCACAAGTACGCAAGGGGAGAGGATACTTCGATTATTGAATCGAGGTTACAAAAGTTGCAAGCACTTGCTCTTTTTAATTAATCAAAATAAAGTGTGTGGAAAAAATCTAAAACACTTTGTTCATTTTAAAAGTTTAACTTGATGTGAAACAAAAAAAGTTTATTTTAAGCCAATGACACGAAATGCATGTAAATTTTAGCCTTAATGAGTTTCAATGCAAGATTGTGTTCATTTTAAGCTGATGAGTGTACATGCATAATCATTTTAAACCCATGAAATGTGAATGTAAATTGTATTTGTAAATTTTAGGCCCAATGAGTGATTCATGCAGATTTTTTGTTCATTTTAAGTCCCATGAATGAAATATGCAATTTTTTGTTCATTTTAAGACCAAATGAGTGACATGCAAATTGTGGTTCATTTTATCCTCATGAGTGTAAATGCAATTTGTTGTAAATTTTAAAACTAATGCATGAAATGCAATTTTAGCTCTTCAAAAAAATGTGTTGAAAAACAAAAAATATTTCTTATCCAAAACAAGCCAAAAATCTTGCAAAACCACAAGATAGATCTTCTTGATGAAAGCCACACATTGAAAACAAAATATCAGTAAACAAAAAAAAAACTTGAATGAAAACACCAAATTAAAATAGTGATAACTTTCTCAAAACTTAACAAAATTTTAAATCATTTGAATCCATGGAAAGCTGAAACTCAAAAATTCAAAACCCAGAAAGTATTTTTCCAAGATTCAACATGAAAAAAATGTTATAGGCAAAAGAAAACGTAGGTTTTAACAGCTAAATTTAAAAAACAACAAATACTAAAACAACCATAATTTTCTCAAATCTTAACGAAATTTCAAACCGTTTGAAGTTCTGGAAAGCTAAGAGTGAGGCCTACAAAACCGAAATAATTATTTTTTAATATTTTATGCACCCATTTTTCTGTTCTTAAAAGAAGATGACTAGATTTTGTATGAATTATTGGCTGTAACCTGCAAAACAATAAAAACAAACAAGAAAACAAACATATTTCTCTGCAAAATTGTAAGATTTGCGTTGGGTTCACCAATGTAATAAGGAGAATCAAAATTAAGATTATTAAGTACAATAAATAAACTCAAAATTCCTAACCTAATGATAGAGAACAAAGAAGTGCATGAAAGGAAATAATAAAGAACAATTTCACCATAATCTTCACGCCTCAATTGAATGAATTGCATCATCTTTCTCCATTTTTCTTGAGTATGATAATTTCCCTTAGATTTATAACATGCAACTATAGCCTATGACAATGACAAAACAAAATATTGAAGATTTTAATGATCTCAATAGCACGATAGCTATGAATTCTAGATTTTCTAAGATATTCTAAGATGTCAAAATGATAAATGATGATGGTATTTATAGAGAGACAGATGGAAAATGGATGGACAAGATTAGAAGATTTTTATTTTGATCAATCGCTGCAATTAATTGAGATGAGACGGGATAAGATCGAAAGTGAAAGAGGAAGAGGAAATTAACTGATTTTTTTAACAAAATCAATTAGTTTGAAGAGGGAAATTGCATTTTGAAATAATAGAAATATTATCTCATTCCAAGAGAAAAAAGCGAATTATCCTTTTGATTAAATAGAAATTTAATTCAAAAAGGTGAACAAAAAGGAAAGTCATTTAATTAAATAAAAATTTAATTAATTTGTGTTAGAAGAGGCTAAAATGAATAATTAAATAATTGTCATAATTATTTAATTATAGTAGAAAATGATAGATAATTAAATAAATGTAAATTTATTTAATTATAGAAGTCAAAGATATTAGTGACGTGATTATATAAATAATAATTTATTTAATCAATCAAAAGAAAAGATAGAAGGATAAAAAATGAATTAATTAAATAATTTAGATTATTTAATTAATAGAAGACTTTGCAATGTTAGATAATAATTAAATAATCAAGGATGATGAAAGGGTTTTAATTAATCCACATACCTAATGGTAATTTTTAGGTGTCTACAGGGTCCATATCAAAATATGGAAATAACTAAACTATGAAAATATGGAAATAACTAAACTATGATTTGGAAATGATAACATACTAAATTGATCACTGTTATTTTCCTCGTATCATTTATCATTATGTCTTAAACTCTTGATTCTTGATTACTTTCACAATTTTCTTTTTTTTTTAAATGTCTTTCTATGGGTACACTTTTGTTTTACATAATGGTTTCTAGCCTGAGTTTGATGTAATCAGATTGGAAAAGTTTATGATGGTAACTAGTATAAATGACATTCTTTTGTCATAGATGTACTAAATATTGTTATTGCTCTGCCTCTCCTTGCAGATGGTGTCAACGGTGTACATATACATTCAAATGAGCTAAAGTTTGTGGATCCCATTTCTACAGGTAATATAGATAGACATGTTGAGTCTCGAATGGACAAGTTGAAAACCTTTAATGATACTTTGGGCTCTGCACATGATGTTAGTGTGGAGCACATTTGCATTTATATTGGGGATAGTGTTGGTGACCTGTTGTGTCTTCTTGAAGCAAAGCAAATAAGCAAATTGAATGCACATAAAAAAAAAAACAAAGGCAGAGGGATTATTTAAACCTTTAAAATTTTCTTTTATGTTCAAGTGCTTCAGTTATGACAAGTTGACAATGGAATCAGGGAGATGATTTAAACCTCAACAACATTCAATTTTCAAGTGTTACGGATATGAAAAGTTGCTAAAGGAATTAGAAAGGTATTTTAAACCTCTACAACCATCTATGCTCAAGTTCAACATTTGTGAGAGGTTCCAATAGAATCGGTGAGGTTAATTAAATCTATACACCCTACCATGTTCAAGTTCCACCGCTGTGACAGGTTGTCAATGGAATCAGGACGCTTATTTAAACATCTGCACCCTTGTATGTTCGAGTGTTGCAGCTGGGACTGTAGGGAAAATAAGGAAGGAAAATTTAAAGTTTGATTTAAGTAAATCTAATTGAATTTCTTTCCATATTAGTGGTTTCCAAAAGAAATAGGATGAAAGCTACTGTGATGCAAATAAGGGGAAGTTTTGTGCACAAATCGTTTTGAAACGATGAATCAACTTAGAGATGAGTTAGATGGTATAAGAAAAATTCCTACAAAACATTGATGCAGACTCAAATGGTGGTAGAAGAATAAGAATGTGTTGGAATTCATGCATGCAAAGGTGGAGGCATATAAATGGCGCGCAATAGGGAACTTGCATTATGTCTGCAAACACGGGTTGGCTGCCTCTAAACTCGTCTCCAGAATTGTTGCAAGAGAGATTGTTATAAGAGACAGGGACCATTACCATCATTTTAAATAGGTATGACCGTATGATGTTCTTGAGAAGATATTGGTGGTGCAAAATGAAACAATCTAAAAATTAAGCTTACACTAGAATAATTTCGAAGCAAGGCAATAGACAAACTGCACTGGAAGATATGGTTGCGGAAATGAGACACATGGACAAGGCATGCGAATATTTTGACAGAATACCACAAAACGATGTTTTCTCATGGATGGCAGCGACCTATCCTTAACACAAAAGACGTGGAAAAAGGCTTAAGACTGAAATGCAAGGCGCATAAAGACAGTCCTCAAAACAATGATTTGAGATAATATATTTTCCCCTTAAAAATGTTAAACATATAAGTTCTTCCAGGATGGTTACTTACCTTGGCGTCGATGATGAACTCGAGATCTTGAGTGCCCTCATCCTCTTTGAGAAGGAGTGGAGCTAGCCCAACTTTATAGTACGATTTAGCCCTTTCAAAAACATTGAAAAGCAGATCCAGAATACCATGAATGCTATTAATTTTTACCCTAATTTAAGAAATTGGTGGTAGTGACATCACGAGGGAGGGCCATTAAGATCTTCAATGGATTTCTTAAAGTGTGAGCTTAAAGGCTCCTCGATTTTTTATCTCATCTAAGGAACTTCTTTCGAACCATTCTTAACCAGTTCCTCAATGGTTTAAACAACGATCTGATGCTATAAGTTATATGAAGATTCAAAAGAAACTAGAACGTTGTTTATCTGTCACTACATATTGAATTTACGAATTGGTTAAGCTAGAGTCTTCGTTGAAATAGCATGAACCCTTAATTGAATCTGTCGATTTTTCATTCCAGGAGACCCAACGTAGCAAAACCCCCAAAATAAAACTGTTTTATTCTCGAAAACCAAAATTCTAATTAAAACTCAAAAACTCCAATAGGCATCAAATTTCCTGTTTTTTTTATTATAATACTATTTCACTTTATTTTAAAATCACGTTAATTTACATATTTGATAATTATCCTCTTAGGATA
>VDFB02150233.1:0-28910 GCA_007258455.2 Sequoia sempervirens | reverse complement strand
CCTCTAAAGACACACATAAATACATACATACAAGCATAATACATATGTACATACAATCATGCATACATACAAGCATACATGTAAATGCATAGATACAATATTACATACATATAGGAATACATACAATATACATGTATTGATGCATACAAGCATACATACATACATACATAAAATACAAGCATACATGTACATACAAACATACAATTATATAAACATACATTCAATAGAGTAACATTTAACATAAAGTAAGACATAATGCGAGCGTGTTATACAATGTGAACATTGTGTCTTGCTTTGGGAATCCCCAAGCCTTGGGATTGGCGTTTTCCTTGGAATACCAACCCAAAGGCTTGGAGGGCATTCTCAATGACTAGAGATGTGTTATTTTTAAATTCCTTGGAATACCAACCCAAAGGCTTGGAGGGCATTCCCAATGACCAAAGATGTTTTTTTTTAAATTCTACAATATTTCACATGATCGGGTTTGTAGTCACCATCAGGATTTCACATGATTCAATATCAAACAAATTGAACATCTTGGTAATTTTAGGTTCTCTCTTAGCTATCCAATGATGTAATTTTTTTCATTTTCTGACAATGTTAAGCCTTTCATCCATAATTTCTTTTTCTTGTATGTCTCCTTTTTGGAAAAATGAAATGTTTGGTGTTTTTGGTTATAAATTAATTGTTCATCAAAATTTCAAATAAATTACATTTTTAGAAACTAGACTCCATTCTACAATTTTTTTTTTAAAGAAATTCAATTAGTTTCCAAAATTTGTAGGGGTAGCACGGCCAAAATTCTATTTTTTAGGAAGTGTCCACTTCAAAAACTAGTAAAAAGAAAAATATTCATTAAAAAATTATCAAAAAAATCATGCATCAATTACATACTATTAGGTAACTTCTAACCATAACAATTTTAAAAATAGTAAAAAAAAGTTCACTTTGCTAGGGTCGTACAAGAGTTGCTATGTTATGTTTTTCTAACAAAAACATAACCAATTTGTGTACATCCCTCATTTGAACCCCTTAATCTCAAAAAATTTCAAAACAAAGTAGTAGTTTATAAAGTAGACTCATAGCACTTCGACCCTTGTTTTTGTTCCATCTCAAAATCTTGAGTGTAACAATCCTCAATTTCATGTCTAAGGTCAGTATTTCCTAATTTCATAAAAAAAGTGACCACTTAAGTCCCCATTGTGGGAACCATTTTTTTGCACTTACCCCTTACACAATGTTTATCACCCTAATTAATGACACTTAATGAGTGAACTATAAGCAAGTTATCTCTCAAATTCCCTACTAATTTTTAGACTAGTACAATTTAGTATACTTGAATGGAAGAGATACAACAATTTTCTTACCCAGGTGAACAATTAAGACTAATGCTAATGTAATTGCTTGTTGGAGTTCTCCACACTATTTATTCAACTTATAACTTTCTTCTTTGCTCCTAAGAAGTTCCAAATGTGTAGGAAACAAGTCAACCACCTTCTTTATGCCTAACAAATGGAACATAAAACCATTAATATTTGATAGAAATCTTGCATGAGTGAACAAACACTTAGCCATTCATGTTTAAAACCTGGTCATTGATCATCTTACTTTAAAACCACATCAATAGTTCTATTTTCACCTCACTAATTTCTTCTCTACTTTAAACGATGTCCTTAGGATGCTGCGACATTGTCTTTCATATAGAAGTCATCACTCATCATGGATATATTTCACCCTCCATAAGTCCTATCAGTAATGTCAGCATCCACATGATGAGATATCAACCATTGAATTTATGGCCCATCATCAATCACATTCATTTCCCATTGTGTATCATTGATTCATGCTTTGAATTCTAGACCACATTAGTGATGGGATATAAGGAAATGGAAAAAGATTAAGACAAGTACACCTGCATGAAAATTAAAGGAACAAGAGACATCGCTCACAAGAGCAATAAAAATTAGCAAAAGAATGTTTGAACAAACAACTCCATCACTCATCGCTATTTTGAAACTCAAATCTTGGAACGAATTTGTTATGAACAATAGGATAAAATACAACACTAATGGCCATCACACATTACTAATTCACATCATAAGACTCATAAGAAATTAATGATAAAAGAGAAGCCATCGATAACACACAAAATCCATGTATTGCGCATTGCTAATACAATGGTCAAGATTCAAAACCCATATGTGATACACAAAACAAAAGAAATATCATTCATCACACATCACTAATGTAAATCTATATTCATAAAGCTATTTGAGATGATCGATAAATGGAAATGGTAGACGAGACTTAAGTGGGACAATTTGGCATGTGCTTGTAAGTTGCATTAAGAAAGGGGACCACCTAGGACAATGTATGAAAAGGCTTCAAAGGAATTAAAGAATATTATTTCAAAGGATATAAAGGCTAGAAAGGTCAAATGCTCAACCTTATTAAATACAAGTATTTCTCACCTAGGTACAAGGGGTTGATAGTTTCATAGGATTCAAAGGCTTGAGATGTTTTAACATGATTGGGGATAAACAATAGAAGGCCAATGGTGAATTAGAGCTTTGGAAAGGACGCAAGCTTGAGGGTTAATTAGGAAAGGTCTTGTTGTATAGTTTTCCCACACACACCTCGTTGAAGACAGGGACCCTCTTTCGCTTTGGTTTTGGTGTCTTGGCCCTTTCATTTTGAGGTTTTGTCTTACTTTGGCATGTCCTAAAATGTTTATTTTGATTTCCTAAGTGATTTCCCTAAGTTATTCATTGAAGATCTTTAATTTTGAGTAAAGTTCGGGTTTTCACTAAAGTTCAAGACTTTCCACCCCAACCGAATTTTCCCGGATCTTGCTCAAACTCTGGCTGAGCACCGTCATTTGGAGATTTTTAGTCTTTGTGGAATTCTGCATGGTTCATATTTTTTTGGATTCCATCCTGTCGTCGGGTTCCTATATTTTCTTGGCTGTCTTGTCAGGGCCATTAATGTTTTTGTACGAGCTTTAAATGATGTATTTAATTGATTTTTGAGGTCTTTTGCACTATTATGTTTATTGTTTACTATCAATTGGGCTGAAGAGTGCATTCTAGTGAGTTTTTTATTGGATTTGGGGCATTGAACTTGAATTGTTCGATTTAAGTGGCGATTTTTGGTGCATTTCTACCGTTGTTCTTTGTGGACGCCATTAAATTCGCATTTACTATTTTTGAGATTGATTTCCTCTCCACAATGGTATGTATTGAATTGCTTTGCTTTTAATCGATGATTGTGGATAACGCTTTGATATTATAGTGTTTATTGGGGTTTGAATCCTTGAATGTTTGAAGAGTTTGATGATAGGGTTGCCATACATTGCTTTATTTATCATCTCCCAAGTGAGTTTTGAGGTCCTTTGTTTATTTGAATTTTGATGTATCTTGCTTGAGAGCTATGAGTTATCCCCTAGCGATCACTTAGTAGTTGAAATGTTTGAATTTAGAGCTTGCATGTGCATTAATGGTGGATTTGTAGGGTTTGAAACCTAGGGCAATGCCATTCCACCTTATTTCATCTTAAAATTGATCTAGAATGCTAAGAGAATCCATAGAGGGCCGGTGTCAAACTCATCTTGAGGTTAAATCTTTGAAATTCATAATTGATCTCGTATTCTGGGAAAAATCATGATTTTCTATCGTAGTTTGGGTTTCACAGTCACTTCAGGATTTTTTGTCCCTGGCAGATTTTCTAGGTCTAGCGGATTTTCCTAATCTCCTCTGATTTCCTAGAATCTGCATGCTTTCGAAGTTTTGTCTTGTCTGCAGATTTCCATTGACCCCAGATTTTCTCGAAGTTCTTTATTGCCTAGTTTTTTATGAAGTTTATGAAGTGTCTCTGCCTTCGCAGAAATCCATCTCTAGCGGATTTTCCCAAAATTTGATGAATTGTAAGGAAATATGGAATAGTTGGATTTATTAATGATTTATGATGCATTTTATGGTTAATTCATGCTATATTATGATCTCCTATATGGTTTATTGATTGATAATGATCAGATTTAATTGTTAGTAGGTGTTTCATAATTATTTTGTTGGCATCCATCTGGTCTAGAATTTCCTGAAATTCCTCCCTAGCTTAGATTTCGCGGATGGTCCTGAAACCCAAAGTTTATTAAGATAATTTTATATGAGATTTGATAACACCTTGATTATATGGGGTTTATTATAATGGTGTTTTTGATGGATTAACATTGCCTTCCTGTGGTTTTTACTATGATTTTTGTGTTGGGTGCAGCCTGAATCTAGCAAGGAAGTGACTGGATCTTCCATGTCTGAAGTAGAGAAGATTAAAATGGACATCAAGAACAAGATCCCTGAGAGTAAAATTACATCAATCTGGTTAGAGGTGACTAATTCAAATGTTATACTGTGGGATTATGAGGAATTCAAAGAAAGAATGGTAGCCAAGGATCTTCCTTTGGTGGCTAGAAGAATGAAGGAATCAATATTGTCACATGTAGCCAGTTTTCATTCCATAGTCCAGTGCTATGAGCTTTTCCTTGAGTGTACAAGACACTATGACTAGGACACACAAAGAATTATTGGTCCCCAAGGGAGACTTGTAGCAAATCTCAACCTTGTTTCTATTGCTCAGACTTTTGATATGCTAGAGAGGTGTCACGTGGTGGCATTAAACATGGAGGAAGCTAAGGGGTTTTATGAAGAACAAACTGTGAAATCAAAATAGCTCATCAATTCCTAGCTGGAGAAGCCTAAGTCTCATTATTCCAAGTTGCCTAAATAGCTATTTAGGGAAAAATTCAAGAGGGAATACTATGATGCCATCACATTGCTTAGTAGGCTAGTTGGATTAAGAAATGCAGGTGTGTTTGAGAATTGGATGTGCCATGCTATTGTAACGATGGAACGAGAACATATCGACTATCATTGGGCTAGTGTGATTAGCAGAGTGATCCATGAGAAACTATCCAATGTGTTGCAAACCAAGACCTTCATAGTGACTTCATATTCGGTCTATGCACTTATGAGATTTCACCCCTACAAAGGATTGAGTACAAAGGGAATCTTTGGGTGGGATATTATTTATGAGGTTTTCCCTAAGTTGCATTTGGGAAGTTCAAATTACCGAAGGGTGAATGATGCATTCACCATGCATATTACCAGATTACTTCAAGGTGCAGAACATGTCAAAAATTCAGACCAAGCCAAGGAGCTAATTAAGAAATATGGTGCTTGGTTTATTTAGTTCCCAACCTTCTGATACATTCAGATTGATGGCTGCTAGAGGGCTCCTTACATACTTCCAAGGTATCTTATGGATCATATCATACTTCTGGAAGTCACTAGACAAATATGTGACTTTGATACCATAGTCAAGAGGGACAAGCATAAGTCTGGATTTGGTGGAGACTTCCCTTTGAGGATTGGCACTGGAGAGGGATGCCCTTCCATTGTTTCAACTCAGGCTTCAGAAGAGGAGATGACTAATTTTGATTTATTCTTTCACTCTAAGAGATCAAGGTTTGATATCATAGGTGAAGCTCAAAAGAAGGCCAGTAGGGAGTATAGCCATAAGGTTGATTTGGAAGACTACTAGGCTAATTACAGTGATGAATTTGAGGTCAGGAAGAAGTTCTCTCTGCTCCTGGTTGAATCAGTCTGACTATACAATGTGAGGGAAGTCCTAGACCAACTTAACAATGATGGAAGCCTGATTTAAGATCATGCTTATGAGGTGATAAAAGACAGGCCGATTGGTTATGTAGACTGGCTAGAAGAAGAAAAGACAGAACTAAAATAGTTGATGGATCCAGTTATCAAGTTTACCAGGATGTGGTTAAAGCATAAATTGTGGGAGTTGGAGAATGAGGGAGTGAAATGTACCTATGAGCTGATGGGAGATATGGACCCTCACTCCACTTCTGAAGAGTCAACTAAGCAAGATCCTAAGGGCAAGGGTAGGCTAGATTCTCCTTTCAAAATCAAGATAAAAGTTGTTCAAGAAATGAAATCCCAAGAAGTAGAAAAGTAGAGAAAGCCAATGGCTAAGAAGAGGACAAGGACCAGGAAGTCTAGGTAGAAGGAAACTAAGGGGAAAAATTCTGAGGTTGATGATCCTGTGCCCAAAAGGAGAAGAGTTGTAAGACTATCATAGAGGGCGAGCTCCAAGGTAGGAGAAGAAGTTACCCCACCGGTGGTAAATGTAGAAAGCTCAGAGGAGAAGGCACGAGTGTATACAAGGAGGTCTAGGACTCCTTCCCCCAAGGATAGTGTGCCTAAGGCAGACCTTCCTCCAGGTGTTTCTCATGAGGAGCAGCATGATGATGTTCCTTTTGACCATGGAGCTCAAAGTGAACCTAGAGAATCCAAAGAAGTTGAAGATCATCCAAATACTGAAGGGGAGTAATTTAATGAGGGTGACCTCTACAGTGCAGATGAAGAAATTGAAAAGGTAATACAATCTCCCTTGGCTGCATATGTAGAGTCACCTATTAGAACTGAAGAGATCAAATCACCCCTAAGAGAAGAAGCAAAGAAGGTTCCATCACCTAAGCATAAGGAAGAATATGCTGAAGAAGAGGGGGGTAGGACATATGAGATTCCTGAGAAGAAGGGTTTGAGTGAAGAAACACCTAAGGTTCAACAAGAAGAGTAGAAACAAAGTGAAGTACAATTGGAATCCATTTCCCTTGGTTGGTTGGATAAGGAGATAAGGAGAAAAAAAATTGTTGTGGAAGACACTCCACCAAATTGGGATGAATTGTTGGCTAAGATTGGAAAGGACAAGGGTAAGAAAAAGGCTAAGGTCATCTTGAGGATTGAGAGAGATGAGGCCAGCAACAGAGTTATCCACATTTCCACCCTTGATCCAAATAAGAATAGAGATGAGGTATCTACAAAATACTATAATGTGCAGACTTTCAATTTGGGGCCTACATCCGTTGAGCAAGATATTGAAGATTATCAAGGTTCTAGTGCGGTCATCTTGGGCAGATTGAGGAAGGAAATAAAGACTAAGTAGGAGCTAAGAAAGGAAAATGAGAAACTTAGGAAATGCTTGGAGGATTTGATGAAACCCTTGCAATCTATTAACCCCTAGGTTTCTGTTGCAAATCCTTTACCTTAGGAGACTATCACCGAATTGGAGAGGATGAAGGCTTCCACTCTTGCTACTGCAAATTGGCTGCAAGGGGTGTGAACCAAAGGAAATGAGGCCATTAAGGATATTTTTTCAACTAGGAAATTTGCTATTAGGGCAGTTGATTGGTTGAAGGAGGTGTTAGCCTAGGACAAAGAAGATACAAATCTCCTACTGCAAAAAAACTAAAACTGTCATGGAGTACACCAGGGATAAGTTAGTAAATGATAAAATTCTTCCTTCCTCCTGAGCTGCTGAACCTTGGGAGTGGTTTGAAGCACAACAAATCAAGTAGAAGGTTTTGAAGAATATTTACAAACAAAGGAGGCAGATTGATGATACCCTAGCTAGTATTTCCAATGGATCCATTGCTTTCTTTGAGATTATGATAGGAAGAAGGAAGATTTCCCCTACATATTTGAGTTTGGAACAATTGAGGAAATGGTGGCATGATGTTTATGCTCTAGTAAGTGATGATTCTATTTTTGAGAACCAGTTGGATGATGTGGCCACCTACATTGTTGTCATTGATAAATACCTAACCTATAGGGTTGATTGGGATAAGTTGGTGAAACAGTCCAGGGAGGAAATTGCATCAATTGAAAGGAGACTTAGGGTTTTTCCTTTACCACCTGTGGCCAACTTGGATAGTGTGCTTTTGAAAGTTCATCAAATGCTAGATTGACATAAGGACAAAGGGGAAGGGAGTTAATGATTGGATACATCGAGATTTGTGCTTCCCTAATATTTTGACATGCATTGGTCCGAGCTACATTGGAAATCCTAGGCCGACCTGGATGAAGTTCATGCATTTAATGCATATTTTATTTCATTTTGAATTTCTCTTGGCTGACTTGTTGTGCCTAATTATTATTGTAAAATCCTATCTAGGCCAACATGTCTTGATGGTTCTATAAATATGGCATTTTGCCTCATTTGTAGGGGTTAAGTTAAGATATAGACATAAGAAAATAGAAAGATAGATAGAGCGAATTAAGTAGAGCAAGAGTTAGCAAGTAGGTGTTCTCAAGAAAAATTTGTAACAAAAAGCTGGAATTGTTGCTATAGTGGATAATTTGATGCAAGTAATGACATTGTGATTTGGTGCCATACTTGTGTTTTCTTATCTTGCATGGTTCTCGTTATTCTATCTTTAGAATTGCTTTGAGGAAAATCAATATTTAGCTTAGATTTGATTTAATGATGTTTATGGTTTGATATTCGAAGTGTTGCAGCAATCCCTGGTCCATACTTTTCACAACCAACTGATTGTTAGTTGCTTTTCAAAGTTAGCCTGGACTTTATATTCATTGCACTTAGTTCAATTGTGAGGGTTTATTCATTTCAATTGCAATAGCGTTGTTTGAATGAATGTTCATGATCTGAAGATATTAACACCTTAGAAAATTGCACTTTTTCTATAAGATTGCAGATTTATCTAGGTCAAGTAGAAATCATTTTTGAGGGATTGGTCCATTTCAAGTGTTTTTTCATTTTCATTGTTAATCATAGGAGTAATATTAAGTTTAGAAATATCTTTGAAACCATTTTATCTTTTTTTATTTCTTTGATTATTGGTTTAACTTTAGGATTGAAGTATCATTACATTTCTAGATCTGAAAAATTGAGATTTAGTATTTTGCTTGGAGTAAGGTCCCATTGTGATTACCAACATTTTCACATTTATCACTGAATTGTTTATGCATTGTCAAGATATGACATTAGAGACCTTGGGGTTATCTCTTGAGGCTTACTGATAGAGATTTACCTTTCAAAAGAGATAGGATATCATATTCTATCTGAGTTGTTTCCATGTAGAAAACATCATCAACAAGTCCCAGATAACATAAAAACCTAAAACAGTGATGGTAAACATAACCCTAAGCTTGAAGAGATGGGTTTAACCAAAATTTTATAGGATGAGAAATGGAACCAAAGCAATATTTAGGGGTTCCATCACAAGGAAAAAGATCCCCCATAAGAGAGACAAAGAGAGACCATTCAACCATCCCTTGATGAGATAACCCACTGCAAAGAAACACTAAAAGCACACTAGTGGAGTAACACTAGAACACTAATCAAGGAAAGCAAAGGAAAGATAGTTATGATATTAGAAACATTGAAAAACTCTCAATTATGGAGCAACCCTGGAATCATGATAAAGCAACATTAGTCTCAATTCCAAGGAACACCTGAAAAACTCTCAATATGGAGCAACCCTAGAATATGAATGAAGCAACAACAAATATAACATCGTTCTAGAACTAAAATGAAGTACAAAGATCAAAATTGCACCTTCCCAAGTGGCAATATGTCCATGTGATCAACTAGAATGTGAATACACACAAATATGATTAAAAGATACCTAGGTATAAATTAGAAAAAGTGCATGGATGGCATGATAGAGGTCCACAACACCTTTCCAATTCCATGAGAACCACAAAAATTAAAGATCATGACAAAAAGTTGTGAGCTCGAAAGTGAAAATAAAGATTTGACTTCAAACAATGTTCAATAAATACCCCCAAAAAGAAAATTAATAGAAAATAACCTACACCATTGTGAAGTATGTTGAACCAAATTTATGATGATATCTTGTTTGTGAAAATTTGACTCATTGACTGCAAGTTATGGAATTTTGAAAAAAATACCTGATCTAGGCATGTGGGGACAAAATTAGAGCCATAGGCCATAAGCCCTTAGGAACCCATGTGATTGCATTATTGGTGTTGATTTTTTTTTAAATTATGCCCCTAGTGATGGAAATGCTACTAAGGGGTAGTGAGCCACAAGCCACACCACCCTAGGGCATAGCCCCCTCTATGTTGAGTGCCAGTCATTAGGGTTTAAACCTATGACCAGGTGCTTTACCATATGTTTAGAAAAAATAAAATTAGTAATATTAAACCTATGGATACAGGTGAATTTGTACCATGATTTGATTGATAAGATTGCAAAATGTTCAAAATGATGCAGACGTGACATAGGGTACCATCACTACTTAGGATAGAGAAATATGCTCCTAAATATAGTGAACAATAAATAAATATTTTAGTGACAATGACCAATTAGTACAAACCATGTATGACCTATCATATGGTATAGATCTGTACAAAATGGTGAACCCAAAAAAACCTCTAATACCCTTGAGATAAAAGTGTCAAAATTTGATGAATTTATAGTCGATCCTTAGGTTATTAGTCATTTTGGACACAATGGAAGAGTTATATTTGGCCCAAAGTGCCCAAAAAATTCATCTACCTCCAAGATCTAGCAACTGTAACCCTCAACTTGAAACCCTTGTAGATCAGTCAAAACATGATGAAAATTGATGAAACAAAAGGAAAACTTGACTTTCTTTGATGCCTTGGATTCAACCATGAGATCCTTGAAACCCCCAATTGCACTTAGAAATTTTTTCAAGATAATATTGGTCCCTCATATTTGGGAATAATTCTGCAACACTAAAGCTCTAATACCATGTGGGAGTTTATAGTGAGATCCTCAACACCCCAAGATCACCTACAAGACAACAATAACTTCCAAAAGAGAGAAATGATAGAAATATAATGATATGATTATGGATGCAATATTTTTGTATGGAACATAACAATGTACACATAATGCCTTTCTTATAAAGGCAAGTTGTGAGATAGGATTAGACAAGATCATGACATGTGTCTTAATCATATAGAATGAGACAACTACCTCTAAAAATATTAAATGACTTGGGATACAAGAATTAAATACCAAAATAAAATATAAGTTCTAATGACAACTAACACTAACTAGAAATATTCCCTCCTAGTCCACCTAAGTGGACTTAACATGTAAATAGGACCTAGATAGGTAAAACACCTATTTACACCAATATTTAAGCCTAGAGGGGTTCCATCTAAGGTGTTTTGATTACCTTGAATTAAATGAAAATCCCCTTATATATAACCCTTGGGATTAAATCAAACCCTTAATGGAGTCTTCTCCAAACCTATCGAAAATGTTGACAAAAAAATAGTCTTACTTCACCTTTTGGGGATCAAATGAATTCATTAGTAATTGACATTTTGTAAGTATGTAGCCCTTCATATTAGATTTAAAAAAATTACAATATTATTATGTTTTTCTTTAATATTATATTTTAAAAAATTATAATGAATGCATATATATTATGAAGAAATAATAACTTATATTTAAGATACTACGAAAAATAACATTATAAAAGAAACTCAAAAATGCATTTCCCTCCACATAGATGCCCATGTTTCAATTTTATTTTGATATGCATGTTAAGAGAAATATATTTTAAAAATTAATAATAAATAAAATATTTAATAAAATTTAGCAAAAAAAATATATGCACTAAATATTAGAGTTAATGATTAAATTCCAATAAATCATAAAAAGGTTAATTGTAGTAAAATTTAAGTGTTACAAAATAAGGTCACTCAATATAAAATAATAGAAAAATTTATTGAAAAAGGATACAAAACATTATTTAAATTTTAAAAAATTATAGCTTGAATGTACATAGAAAATATCAAAAATCATTAGTTTGAATCATCATTTAATCCTTGAACATTTATTTCCTATAATTGAAATAAATTGAAATGTACTAAAAAAGAAAGTTTTGAGTGTCTCACATAGGCCAAAAAAGGGGACACACTATTGCTAAGACAATTGTATCTCTTTTTCTCTCAAACCTCATGAAATCTAATATGAATGTGTGATTTCCCTTTACCTCTTGTGTTAATGTGAGTGTGTTAATGGTGATTTAGGTGTTGTTTTTCATGTTCATTTTATTTCTTAGAAGTGTTTTCTTTTCTTCCTTCTTTACATGTGCATTCAAATAGTCTTCATCCATGTGATTGTACCATGTGTATAAACCTTAGTTCCATGAAGGAATCCCTTCTCTTGGATTATGGATTTAATATATTATGTTTTATTTTCATGTTCCCCCATTTCCCCTTCCCTCTCTTTGGTGACAAGTTAGATATCATTCAAATCATTAGAAGGGCCTATCCTTTCAATCATGGAGATTGGTTTTCTAGAAATTAGTTTACCTATAAACATTTCCATTATTGGTGCTTCATGTGTAATGCATTGGTCCTCGAAACAAAAGACTCAAAATCTCTTCAACTATTTTTTAGACCAGATGGAACCATCAATAATTTTTAATCACTATCATGGGATCCATCCCATTTTGGTTAAGGTATTAGTGTAATATTATCTTTCTACCATTTTAATCCTTCCTTTTCATCTAGTGACTCTATTCAATCTTGGACCCAAAAATGACCAACTATGATTTTTGGTGAGGAATCATAGTTATATGCTTTGTTGGATCATTCCTACTTTACTTGGTGACTACATGTTATGAACTTAGGGAATATTAGGAATGTTCTTGCTCTTGATTTGTAATTTTTTATAGGTCTATACATTGCAATTATAAAGTTTTTCTATCTACAATTCCTTACCACTATGGTGACATACAACAGCTATACACCCAATCTAAATACCCCTATGTGTGTTTGTGTTTTTCAATTGGAGCACCCAACTATTTATTTCCTACAAGATTTATTTAGTTAGTGTAATGAAGGGAACTTTGAGGAGGAATGTATTATCAAGAAATATTAAAGGGAGGAATACATAAAGAAATATAGGTATGGGATATGTGTTAAAGTATAATGGTTGAAGCAAGCCATGGATGAACTAAAGAGAGAGAAAGAGTATCAAGCTAACTTTACTAAAAAACAATGGCTAAATGATACTTTGGAGTAGAAGAATGAGGTTAAGTCAGCTAAGAGACATACCTTGTAGGGTCAACCTATTATAGTGTGTCCCACTTTTTGGCACATTAAAATCAAAATTTTAAACCAAATTTCCACTTTTTGACATGTATAGCAAGTAAATTGTTAATAATTTGAAAACGATGTGAACTAGTGATTCTTAATATTTTTTATGTAGATTATGTAATGTCACAAAATTTTACCCTAAGAGAAATTTCACATTTACACATTTAGCCTTGTATTTATTGCACCTACACGCATTCATTATAAGGACCTCATGGCTCAGAATTTTGTGATACCAATTCCATGAGGGTCAATGATGAAGTGAAAATATTCCACCACCACATTTCCCAAAAATTAATTTGTTGGACACATGTGTGATGCGCAAACATCTATGTAACATGCTAGCATCCACATGGCTTTCTGAGTTTGAAATGCAAAATCTTGGAATCCTTTAGAATAGGTTCAACACATGTCCCTACAGTCAGAACTCTGAGTGTAATGGCTCCTCCCACCTCTTGCAACAAAAAAACTCCCTTTCTTTCTCTCATTTTGGGGGTTCCCTTTGATTCTTCACTTTACTCCTTCAATCTCACTCCATTCTCTACTTCTCCTTCTTTCCAATTTGAGTGAAGCTTTGCCAATTTGAGGTCCCTCCAACAACCAAATATCACTTTCAAGGATTCAAAGATGCATTCATACATTCAAGAGGGCCACAAACTATAGGTAATGCTCTCTTATTCTCTATCTATTTGCAAATAGATTACTTTATTGACTTGCTATTTTTTGGTGTGGGTTCTCGTCCTTGAGCAAGGATTGTTTTCACCACTTTCTATTTGTCTACTTTTTCTATCTATTTGTTTTTCCATCGAAGTGGGAGCACCAAAACAAGGGTTTGACTACGACAAGCCTTGAAATAGCCCCAATTTTTTTTCTCATTCATTTTGTGTGCAAGTTTCCGAAGTGAAGCTCAAGGAAAGGTTTCAAGAGTGTAATCACTTCTAATTTTATCCTTGGCTCTCCTTTGTGTTTTATATCATTTCTCACTTTCTATTTATTTGTTTTATTGAGCAGATCTTAGGTTTGAGCATATTAATAGGGTTGAAGTATTTATGTTGAAGGTTCTATTTCTCTATTTTCCTTGGATACTAGAATGTACCTTGGAATCTAGTGTGTTGTGTTGACGTCTTGATACCACACTATAATCCTCTGACCAAGAGCTATTCCTTCTGAGGTAGATATCTTGAAGCTCTACTCTCTCAGATTATGAAGCAGTCTTCATGAATAATTATCCCTAGTATGACCTCTACATTTTTTTTCATTTAGTAAAGCTTGAGGTAGTTAAGAGCAATTCGCTCCCTAGGATTCTTTTGAGAATGAAGAAACTCGTGAGCAATGAATCCACCTTCTCTTTTATTTTGGTGAACCTGACATGAAACATGTCAGATATTTTTTTGCAATGTTTTAACATTTATGATAATGCTTTCTCTGGGGAAGACTTCGATATGTTGGATGATTCTCTAGAGTATTTATTAGAAGCATATTCCTCTACCTAAGATCTCCTAAGAAAAATTCTCTTCCACATGATGAAGAGTTGGTGAATGTTGTTGTAGTCTTCATGATTCTCCAAGGCCTAAGAGACCCATTATGTACTTGACTTGAGCTATCCCTTCCCTAATAAGATTCATTCTATTTGTGGGGTCCCATATTCTGATGACTCAACAAACTTGTATACCATGTTTGTATGAGCCATAGACTCTACTTTTTATAATGTTGTAGCACACACATTCAATACTATAAGAAATTAGAATAACTTGAATCAACAACCTTCTATTCCTACAACTCAACCTGCTCAAGTTCCTACTTCTTTATCACCTTCTCAACCAAGTCTTCCTTCAACACCTAAACTTGTGACTAAAGCACCTGGAGACTATGATCTTGTCAAGCAACTTTATGTTACTCTAACTAAGATCTTTCTTTGGGATCTTCTTTACACCACTCTGGTTTATCAGGATATGCTTTAGGAGTCCTTTCAAAAGATCCTCTTTCCTGCTTCCACTAGGTCGATAGATGTTAATGTGTTGATGGCTTATCTTTGTACAGATTCATTGAATATCATGTTCTATCCACAAATGCTTCTATGCCCAAATGTATAGAAGCAAGAAGATCCTCTAATGATCATAGTTAGTGTTAATAGCATTGGTATTATATGTACCCTCATTGATATCGATTCAACTCTCAACATTTGTGGTATGGATCTATTACCTAAGATTAATGTTTATTCTTCTCATTAGCTAATTATTCTCTATACATTCAGGGATTTCATAACATTTGTCATCAAACTCTTGGAACCATAATATTTCCATTGAAGCTAGGACCTATTACCTTACTCACTTTGGTTTATGTGATTCCTATCCCTTTACCTTATAATTTTCTTCTAAGAAGACCTAGGATTCGTGCTATGGAAGCTGTGACCTCTATGCTACATTGCTTTTTAAAGTTTGTAGCTAACAATTGAGTTATCACGATTAAGAATGACCCTAAAGTTGTTAACCTTTGTGATTTGGTGACTATTGGTCAAGCCTCAGTTGTTTCCACTCTTAAGAATTACATTTTGTCACTAACCTTTGATTCGATGAAATTTTCTTTGATGGTACCATCTTTGGACATTGTCCCTCAAGTGAATGTCCCTAAAGAGGATCAATCTAAAGCACAAAATCCTAAGTCTTTCCCCACTATTTTTGATTCTTAATTGAATGAAATTATTGGTGATGATTGGGGATCCTTAGAATTCTATGAATACTTCATTGGAGAATATAAAGTGAATTCCATCCAACTCGATCTTCCAATAACTTCAAACACCTCTACTATGAAAGTTGATCAACCTCTTACCAAGAAAGAAAGTTGTGACCCTATCTAGGAACCCAAATATTCATATGTTAATGAGGATGATTTGAATTTTGTTAGGGAGGTTAACATTTGTGATTCCAATGAGAAGGATGGTTGTGATCTCATAGACACATTTGAAACTCATTGCTGGAATGACACTCTCTATGTGGAACCACCTCCTTCTAAGGCTTTGAAAATGCAATATGGCCTTGGATACAGGCTTGTTTCTAAGTATGGTTATGGGTATAAAGGTCTTGGGTGTATTGAAAAAGGAATTCAAGTCCCTATCCAATATAAGCCTCACAAGTTCAATTTTGGTTTGGGATTCTCTATTGAATAATCTAGGAAAAAACCATGGTGGGGTGTTAACATGATTTTGATTGAACCTCTCAACTTAGTTCATCTCCATCTAATAGAGGATAAAATAGAACTTGATGAAGTTCCTCTATACATCTTTTCCTCAGAGGAAGTGCTAGAAGAGTTCTTAGGTGCCTATTCCCACTTGCCTTCCATTCACCATAGGTGACGATTCTTGTATTGCTTGAATAAGCATGCATACTTTGGAGAATTTGTCAAGGAGGCTCCCCTATCTAACATTGAAAATGGTGTCTCAATACCTCATCCTAAAGATCATAGGCATCTCCTCAAGGGAGATACTATTGAAGTTTTCATGGATCCTAAACTCCTTGAAAGGGTGATCAAGATAAAAAAGTTCCTTTCTTCTAAAGAAGCTAAGGAGCATTCCAACCTCTTACATTCTCATCTCAATATCTTCGCTTGGTTTTATGAGGACATGCCCAATATTTATGAGTCTATAGTGGTTCACAATATCATTCTATTCCTGATGCCAAGCCTATTAAGAAAAAAATATGAAAGATCAATCCCAAGGTTTCCTTGTTGAACTTAAGATTGAGATAGAGAAGCTATTAAAACTAGGCTTTATCTATCTAATTGACTATTGTCCTTGGATTTCAAATATTGTCAGCATTAGTAATTTTGATGGTTGTATTCATATATGCATCAAATTTTGTGACCTCAATAAGGCTTCTCTTAAGGATGATTTTCATTTCCTAATATAGATATTATTGTAGACTTGACTACACATCATGCCTAGTCATTCATGGATGGCTTCTTGGGCTATAATCAGATCTGTATTAACCTAGAAGATCAATATAAGATAGCCTTCACTACTCCTTGGGGTACCTTTTTTTATGTGTCATTTGGGTTAAAGAATGTAGGCATGACTTATTAGTGGAAAATGACCTTGATCTTTCATGACTTCATTCAAAAAAATTAGATGACTACATTGATGAAATCTTGGTGAAGTCCATAACTTGTCAATATCATGTAGGAAATATTCATCTCATTTTGAAAGGATTTGACTCTATAAGATGTAGCTCAATCCTCTTAATTGTGTCTTTGGTGTGGACATAGGAAATATTTTTGGATTCATAGTTTCTCATTGTGGAATCAAAGTCAAAATGAACAAAATTGACAGTATTGTTAACATGCCTCCACCTAGAAACATCTCTGAATTATAGAGTTTGAAAGGGAATATTTAGGAGATTCATAGATTCATATCTCAGTTGGTTGATCAAACACTTCCCTTCACTCATTTATTGAAAAATTTTGTTCACTTTATTTGGGATGAGGAGTGCTAGAAAGCTTTTGATTCAATAAAAACTTATCTAGCTAATCCTCCCATATTAACATCGGCTATGCATTATAGACCCTTTTTTCTTTACCTTGTGGGATCACCATATGCTTTGACAACCTTTCTTGCTCAATATGATGATTTCAGAAGAGAAAGAGTGATCTATTGCATTATCCATGTCCTTGTTGATTATGAAACTTGTTATTCTACCATAGAGAAACAATGCCTTTCAGCATGTCATTATGAAAAGTGATCTTCTAAAGAATTTGTTTTCTAGTGTTGAACTTTCTAGAACATTAGTGAAATGAGTAATGTTGCTTTATGAGTTTGACATAAAGTTTGTAACTCAAAATTCCATAAAATTTCAAGAGGCTATTGATTAATTGGAAACCACTCCTTCATCTCCCTCCTTCCTTCGTTAGGACCTATTTCCCAATGAAGATATTTTTGTGATTAGTCATGATCTTGTATGGGAGATGTATTTTGATGGATCGATATGTCAAATTGGCTTCAAAATAGGTGTAGTTTTGATCTTTCTTGAAGGTAATTTGATTAAAAAAATGAATTTCATGAAGTTTGGACCAAGTTAGGGTGATCAAACATATGATTTTTTATATTTTTTAAAAGTTGTAATAAAAAATTCATAATTAATTATTTACTTGGAAAAAAATTATAAAAAAATATGCATCACATTAAAACATGAGTCCTCTACTTATATCTAAAATCTTATAAAAAAATATTATCATTTTATTGTGGTTAGGGTGGTTAGATAGACACCTACTTCTTATTTTTTCCTTGAAGTTTAAGTACTACTGCATTGAAATTTCAAATTTCAATCAAATAGATTTGTTTTTTTAAATAAACCTAGTAGTTTAAAAACTACATTCAATTTGATATAGATTATATTCTTACATATTTTGGAAATAATAGAGATAACTTATTTAAATTTTTATGTCAAGTTACCTAACTCTAATTTTCCTTAATTTTTTTCCACTGAAGGGCATGTTTTTTCCATGATGATCCTGCACATACCTGTCCCTAGGAGAGAAAAATGACTCATAGATGCCATAGAGAACACTATCTCCTTAGTGCCTTTGGATAAGGATACGAAAGTATACCACTTTTTGGTTCATATTATTTGTTCTACTATTTTTGATGAACCTAAGTATGATGATCTTGTGTGTTCTCACATAGACTTGAGAGAATGGTACTCTAATATCTACAACTATCTGAAGACTAGAAATTTTCTTGATGATGTGATAAAGAATGATCACACTCGGATACAAAAACTTTCAGTCTATTATGTTTTCTTATCAGATGTTCTTTATCAAAAAATTTATAATGATTTAATTGTTCAATGAGTACTAAAGTGAAAATACCCCTTGTCATTAACGAAGCCTATTCAGGTTTTGGGGGTGGACATTTTGGTGGTAAATTGTTTGTGTGAAAATTGATTCACATGGTATACTTTTGGAAAATGATGAAAGAAGATTCTTTTGATTTTGTCAAGAAGTTTTTGTAATGTCAACATCATAGTCATCTTATTCATGCTCTTGAACAAGAGCTACAAAATTAGACCTCTCCTTGGTTGTTCATAACATGGGGGTTGGATATTATTGGGAAGATATCACCCCTTCTTCTAAAGGACATGTATTTATCATTATTGCTACCAATTACTTCATGAAATGGGTTGAAGCTATCCTACTTCATCTATGACTGTCGAAGTTATTTTTAGCTTTCTTCTAAATAACATCAATGCTTGCTTTAAAATTCCTTTCACTTTCATTTGTAATAATGACACACCATTTAAGAATAAGGAAGTGAAGCAATTCCTGAAGAAGTTTCGTATCCAACATAGATTCTCTACACCATATTATCCTCAATCCAATTTCCAAGCAAAAGCATATAATAAAAACCTTGAGCTCATTATTTGAAAAACATTGAATGAATATTGTAATACCCCTCATACTGTTTAGACTTATTAATTTCTATGTGTTAACTTGATACGATGATACTATGATGATACTATTGTGGTTTGATTTGGTTGGTTTGTAGTTTGATGATGTTGTTATTCCTTTAGTGGTCATGATCATTTGATATGACATTATTAGGATGTTGTATGATACTCTGTGTTGTTGGATGTGACATTTATGTGGTTTTGATTGATGCTTTGTGTTGTGATGATGATTGACTCATCGATCTGGTGTGTGCGGATGTGTAGTTTAGTTGTTTGCTTCTTGTGACATTATTAGTATGATTTATGATACTTTGTGTGTTGATTTAATTATTGTTTATTCAAATAGATTTTCATTAATGCTTTATATGTCGATGTGATGATTCTTTGGTGATCATGTTATTTGGATTCAGTATTATTTTATAATGCAATGGTTTAATAATTCTAGTTTTGATGCAGTAGTTAAATATCATGTTATCTTATGATCAATTTGGTTAGAAATGTTAGCTCGTCATTGATATTATAATTGTTAGAATAGAGTAGGTGAGAGGACAGTGTAGCATCACTCGTTCACGAGTGCCCTGCTACACTGCAATTCCTTCTCACGATAGGATGTTTGATTATATATATACATGTGCTACTTGACGTTTATTTGGATGCAGGATTGCAGGAATAAGTCTCGATTCCACCTGCTTCGGCAGGACAGGGCGAGCAATAAATTAACCCAATGGGTAAAAGTTGAAAAAGGGAGTAGGTTTGGAAGTGTCCCCGTCCCAAGTCAATCGTCTGTTGTGAGTCATTGTGTTATGACTGAAGTTTTGTCTTTGTCTTGTATGTAGTTTGACTGTTGAGTAATTATTTAATTCTTGGTTAGTGTTTAATTAATTAATCGTATTTCATAAAATAATTAAATAATGTTGCATTGTTATTTGATTTAATTGAGAGTTAGAAAAATATTAAATTTAAATATATTGTAAATTAAAAGTGATTTAATTAATTAAAAATGCAAATAATTATAATTAAATTTATATTGTTGAGAATAATTGGATATTATCTTTTTTATTAATATTAAATTAGAAAATCATGTGAGGATAATATCTGAATTAAATAAATTATTTTAATTACAATTTTAGATATGTGTGAGCTTTTAAAAGTCGGAAAAGGACCAATAAGAAAAGAGGCCTTTTGGAAAAGAAAGCAGAAGGGCTTTATTGCTCTTTATCTTTGATTTATTATTTTTATGAGGGGATGATTCACACACACAAGTTTGCTCTGTTGTCCTGGATCTGCAAAAAGAAAATTAAGAAAGATAGTTTTTTTTTAGTTTGGAGTTTTTTGGGTAAAGATTATTGTGGTTGAAAGAAAAGAGAGATTCAGAAGAATGTTGAGGGAAGAAGATCGAGAAAAGAGCTACAGGCGGGGATTCGGGAAGAGAGCTGCAGAAGGAAATCGAGCGGGGGCTTTAGAAGGGATTCTTCTTCAGACAAAGGACTCCAGGTTTTTTTCTCCTTTTAAATATATTTTTTAATACTTTGTAGATCTGTAAACAAATCTGGTTGCTATGTTTTTGAAAATTGTTTGAATGAAGTTTTATGATTTGAAAACTTTGTTGTATTAAAACCCTTGGATCTTCTATAGAAAATTTTAGTTAAACCCCTTTCAAAATTCTTCTATAAAATTTAGCAGTGAAATTTATTATTTGAAATAAAAATAATTTAAGTTTGAAGTTTTGATTTACTAGTCAGATCTATATTGAGTTTACAAAAAAAAAAATCTGTTATTAGGTTGTTGCTCTAAATTTTCTGATTAATATATATATATATATACTCACTAAGCAAATGAATAAATGTATTATTTATTCTGTCTGTTATTTTATATATAAAAATCTCTTCATATTTCACAAGTCTGTGTACTAGATATTCATATTTATAAATAAAAATCAAAATAAAATAAATTATATATATAAATGTATTACTCAGATTTTGAAATGTTTTTTTTTATAGAATAAATTCGTGCTTCAAAATTCATATTTTTTTTAATTATTGAAAACGAAGTTTAAAGAAAATTAAATTAAATTAAATTAAAATTTAAATATATTAAAAAAAATAGTATTATTTATAAAATTTTGGGGGTGGGCGGCCGACCAAGGCTGTACCGCCCATGGCCCTAGTGGTGGCTATACGCAGCCACCACTGGCTGCACATAGCAGCCGAGGCTGTTGGGCGCAGCCAGTGGGGGGGTTGCGTACCCCCACCACTGCCCACAGTACTGGGCTTTCCCTGCCGCGTGGGAACCGGTGGGGAAAAGTGCCATTAAATTCATTTTTTAAAATTATTATTCCTACTACGAAATGTGTATAATTTGAATTTATTTTGATTCGTTTTTATTTTATAATTTATAATATATATATATTATAAATTATAAATTATAATATGTTTAACTATTTATATTTTATAATATATTATAATTGTATAAAATTGAACATATATTTTATAATATGTTTAATTATTTATATTCTATAATATATTTTAATTGTACAAAATTGAATATATGTTTAATTATTTATATATATATATATAATGAGTTTTATATGTGGAGAATATAGAAATACTATATACTTTTATATAATTTAATAGGTTGTAATGTTAGAAAATTTGTCTAAATTTGTATTGTTATTGTTTAATTGGGAAAATTAGAGATAAATTATGTGTTGATTAATTGAACATTCTCAAGTAATTGATTTGTTTTATTGGCAAAATTTATTATGTTTTCCATGTCGGGCATATGGGGTTAAGGGTCTATGTAAGTCTTCCAGAGAAGTTCTCTAGAGTGGGATGTTTGGTGTAGAGGTTCATTTTGTGAATCGCCTTGATGTATTGTACTATTATGTTGTACCCGATTTCCACGAACGGGGATTTGTGCCTCCTGAGAAATAGGAGAGGGTAATGTGACTTGTACCTCATGTGGAAGGAGTGTGTTTTCTGATTAGGTTTCCTCCAATGTTCGGAGTGAGTTTCCTTGTTTGTTCCTCCTTTGGTTGGAGAGGTTATGTTGTCTAGTTATCTATTGTGGTATTGTACCTTATGTGTTGTCGATAGGAGAGTGGCTCTTTGTGGGGGTCCGGCACACAAAGGGGCGCCAGGGTAACTCACCTAGAGTTTAATTAAGTGATAATCTAAATGAATTAATGGGGGGGCTTTCACACTAATAAAGATAAAGGATGTCTCTCTCATGAAGCAAGTGAATGATAAGGCTCGAGATGAGATGGGACGCATAGTTTTGCGTGAGGGTCCGGCGGCTGGTAGAGGCAAGCCAGGGTAACCCAGGATGGGGGTTCGGTAGACTAGGAAGGTTGAGCCAGGGTAACTCATGGCAATTTATGCATGACACTCTTCCTATGTTGACAGTTGATCAGTTATTGTGCGATGTATATGATCTTTGTTCTCTGGAAGCTTTGTAACCTCATGTTAAGTGATATTGTGTTGTAGTTGTTAATTGACTTTGTGAGTGTAGATGTTAAGTGATATTTTGTCTGTTGTGATTAAGTGATTTATTGATTTGTCTTTGGTTATTGTTGGAAGTAGTCTTTGATATTATGTCTTGAGTTTGTTGATGCTTGTGATTATGACTTGTTGTGTTCTGAAGTGCTATTGTTGTGCCTTTGGATTTGTCGTTGTTGAGTTTCTAAGTGGTCCTTGATGTTAAGTTGTCTATTTGGAGTTAGTCCTTGTTTTGTTAGCCGTGCTTGGTCGGGGACCCTTCCTTGTCTACTCAACACAGGGGTGGTTGGGTGGAATGTGCTTCGCACCCCATTGGGTTCCCTCTTTTGTTGCAGATGTATCTTTTACTTGCAGGTTTTGGCAGATGTTGATGATCCAGTGTCCTTATGTACCAGATTGATGTATATACTTCATATGTAATGTATTCATTGATGTATTGTCTCCCACGTGTGTTGGGACGACCTTGATGTGATTTGTATATGTAGTTATTGAGATGTATTTCCAGTCAATTGTATTTTACTATCATTTGGATGTAATGTATATTCAAGCCATGTATTTATTCAGGATCATTTGTATAGTTGGTTATGTTGAGTTGTATCTATCGAAATATGTAACACTTTATATCTTTATAATTCCATGAATTGTCATATGTGCATATGTTATTAATATGGATATAGTTGATAGATATTTCAAATTATGAAATGGGAATGAATAGATTTACGTAATAGATTAATTATTGTTATCTTATTATCGTTGTTATGGGTTAGAATAGTTATGTCACTTCGTGTACCCCATTGGAACTAGTTGTGCCACATAATACATTGTTATGTTATAATACTTAAGTATGTTTATTATATTCTTTAAAAAAAAAAATGTTTCGTTGTTATTAGTTCCTTTGGGGTTCGCACGGCGGGGCATGACAAATATGGTAAGGATTGACACGTTCAATCAACATACGCTTTTTGGGCTTTTCACATGAGTGTTTGTATGATGATGAGAATGATTCCTTACAACCTCATGTATGGTGTCAAAGCTATCATGCCTTTGGAGTTGGAGATCAAGAGTAGCAACCATCCTCATCTACCAATATATCAAAAAGATCGACATGAACTTGACGGTCTATAAGAAAGGTTTTGATAGTTCAAAGAACTCAAGGTTCATTGGACTCAGTAGCCATAGGGTCTCTTGCAAAAAATAAACCCCCCACTAATAATATAATAACCTAAGGATCAAGCAAGCTAGGACCTCTAGAGAAGGATGATGATGAGGTAATTTATATCCTACAAACACCCACGACTCCCATGATATAGGTTGATTTTTCACTTGCCATTCTTCCTCCTTCTACTTTGATTTCTCTAATCTTTCCATCCAAAACCCAAGTTGTTTTACTTGCCACTACCAACCTGCCCATATTTTCTACACCTCCTACCATGTCTATTATTGATTCTCCTTTAGAAGTCTTGTGCATAGAGCATGCATCTTCTACCACATCCATGGCTTTCATTTTAATCGCCATGTTAGAAGCCAGGGTTTTGATACCAAATCAACCCATGTTGCAAGTCTCATCACCTTTACCCACTTCTAGACATATACCCATTTTCTCAACCACTTCTCCCCTCACCTCGACAAGCACTCCACACTCCTTATAATATTGGCAAGGAATCCCACATTTTTTGCCAATATCTTTAAGCTTCTTGAAAACTTCTCTCCAAGGTTAATTGACTAAGAATACCCTTCACTCCATTCCTTATGGCATCCCTATCAATGTCCTTATTGCTTCACAAAGTATTGAGTCCCCTCAATATCTTTAGACTTAGATATATTTATACAAGTTGGCTCACAAGGAAAGGAAGCAAAATAAGTTAGAAAAGGTTGTAGCACCTCTAGCCACCCCAAAGTTAGAAGCATGCTTTGAAAAAAAGTGAGTCTTTAATGATTTCATCCATGAAGCATCTGCCCTCCAAACTAGAGGGGGAAATACAATATGAGGATTATGGAATCCAAATTGTAGGCCTTAATCTAAGTGAAGAACTCCCTCATGGCAAGATAGGTATCATGAAGGCTACATAGAAGGTAGTGTCCACTAACTACATAAGGTTTGAGAGAAAAATAAAAAAGTGAGAGGTAGAGTTAGTGAATGTGAAGACCACAATTGAAAGACACCAAGCAGATATTAGAGAAAAAGACACATAGATTGCTCATTTGAGGAAGACAAAAGAACAACAAAATGAAGTAGTTGTGTTGCTTTAGAATTTACAAATGGATAAAGATTGGATTTTAGCTGAAATAGAAAGAATTTCACTCAAGATTTAGACTAAGAAAAAGAAGAGAGAGAGTTTAAAAACAAAACTTCAAGAAGCAACATAGGATTTTCAATGAAGACAAAATAAGCTCTTTGACATATCAAAATGATGAGCTCATGAGTGTGAAAATTTACAAAAGGAGCTACAATAAATGCAAGGAAATTGATCCAAAGCTTCAAACAAAGAAAAGAAGTTGTGTAAAAATTTCAAGAAAGAAAAGAATGAGATGCAAAAAGAATTGGCCAGTTCCCAATCCCTTAGTTGTAACTAGAAAGAGTTCCAGGGAATTGACTAAGAAGCAACTTGAAAAAAGGATGGAAGAGATGTAAAAGGTGTAGTAGGAGTTATCTATTGTTTCAAGTCTCCAAGAGCAAGTTCAACATGATCTTTAACATTGAGAAAGTTGATTCCAGGAAGAGCTCTGAAGATCCCATGTGGAAATTGATATGGAGAAATGGGAGAAGAAAAACTTGGAGTCTAGTCTAGAAGCCTGCAATGAAGAAGTAGAATAGTTGCACCTCAAAATTTTAGGTACTTTGGAAATAATTAATCCATTGAGGGAGGATATAAAGACAAAAGAGTCTTAGGCTCAACAAGAGCAAGCTATGGAACAAAGGGATAAATTTCTCCCCATATTGCAAAGATTATATTTCTCCTATTGGGAAAAGATAAAGGTTGTAATGACATCCCTAAATCCTACTCTAAGGTTCATGGTAGATGCATAGGAGCTTAGTACAAAAGTTGGTCCAGTAGACAAAAAAATCTTACATTCAGTCACTCCTCATTTAGTGGAATCAGAGCACTTGATTATTAAACTTTATAAAGTTATTGAAGAGGCTCTAGCGAGCCCTAGGATTCTAGATAAAAGAGTAGTTGCAAAGAAAGAAAATGAATTTTTAGTTTGTAACTAGGACACCCAAAGGGGAAGAAATTGTCAGAATACTTTAATAGACAAGTTCAACAAGATGAGGGAATATTTTTAAGGTTTGATCTAGACGAGACTTGCTCCTCTATTCTTACTTGATAGGGTAGCATTATCCACAAAGTAGATTAAAGAGGCATTAGAAGGAAAGAAATAGGATCACTTGGCCCTCCAAGCTCTAAGCCTATCATCAAGTGTAGAAGAGATCAAAGAAATACTTCTTCCATTGGATCAAATTTACTTTCACATCAGAGTTGCACAAGAAATATTAAGTGAGGTCTCTTTTAAAGAGATACTCAACTTAGACCAAGCTTCTAAGATATTGCACATGCTACTTCTACCTTTTGACATAGATTGAGAGTATCTAAATTTTGTGTTCCTTAGGCTTTAAGGATCACATCACTCTTTTTCTTCTTTTTTGTTTATTCTTTTAGCAGGCTTATGCCTCCATAGGCATAGGCCCTCGATGAATCAAAAAAGACTATAGAGATTTCTGTTGCTCTAAGTTTTTTTATATGTTTTCTTCAATTTTTTCATCCCGACAAAGTTTTTTCGTTATTTCCATCTTTAGGTTTTTCATTGTCATCCCTTACCACGTGTCGTATCGGAGCACTTTTCTAGAGGTCACAAAGTTTATTTTTACCAAAAGCACACAAATGTTCCACGTAGTGGTTGTATGGATTTTAATATAATATCACTTTCAAGTGTGAAGTGAGACATGTGGCTGCTTTGTAGGGTTTTTCCCAAATAGCTCAAGGAAGTTTTGAAGAAAATCCTACCATTATGCCATGTAGCCTGAATTTCATCGAGTGAGATCCTACAATGTTGAGAATGACATGTTCAAAGTGCACTACTAGGTGTAAAATTTTTTGGCCTTCTTTCAAGAATTATAGATACCATTGTCCACTTTGTATCACCTACCAATGCTTGTAGATGATCTGATCATTTTTTAGTTAGAGTTTTCGATGTTTCCTTTTTCTTTGATAGGGAAGAATTTTTGCAGCTCCTAGGTTTGTAGCTCAATAGGTTCTTGTTATCATGAATGAAGCAGTGTAAGTTTTATTGCCACCTGTCAAGGTTTTTGTTTAAGGTGGTGGACAGTGCCTTATTCTTGTTTGCTTCCTTTTTCCTAGGGTATCAACACAAAGTTGTGTAACACTTTCAGCCAACTTATCAGTACAAGTGAATTTAAGTATTGTTAACTAAAAATTAATTTCAGTCAAACATATGATCTTGTAAGATTCATTCTAGCTAAGTTATATATTTCCAAAAATTTTCCAACTAAAATTGTTGGGTAAATGCATATTTATCAACAATTTAAGTCAAATTTACCAAAAAAAAAAAAATTTAAAAATTTGATGTTTTAACAACTTCTACTCATGTAAAAAACATTATTTTAAATATAAAAAATACCCTTTTGTAAATCCATAAGTTTAGTTTTAAAACATGTAGATATTTTAATAGTTTAATTATTATTTATATTTTCTTTTTTGTTTCTACTAAATGTAGATTATCAGCATAAAACATTAGATTGATTACCTTCTCAAGGAAAAATAGTAAAACTTATTCAAAAAATTTGAAAAAAATATAATGCCCTAGAAACAAGAATCTATATCAAGATGGCATATTTTTTTTATATTTTAGATAAATCATTAATATGAAATTTTTGTCAACTAGAAACAACTAAGTTTTAATACACACAAATTTTAATATTTATTTAAAAATATATATTCATCAAAATTGGAAATAAATATATCCATTCCCTAAAGTTTCAAGTTATAAATACACAAAAAAAGAATTGAAGGAAAAAAAGTAAAATTTACTATATAAAGATTGACGTCTCATGTAACTTCATTTTTCAACATTTTATCAACAACTAAATTATGGTGTTAATTTATAAAAAAATATATTTGAATAATTTTTTTAATTTTTTCAAAAAAATACAAACATGAAATATACTAAAAAATAAATATTTTATTAGTTTACATCATTTCAAAATTCAAAAGATATATATCACTTTTTAGTTATTCAAGTTTAAAAGTTGGATTAGTGTTGGTCAGTTCCTTTATTAAAGTGTGACACAAATTTTTCCTTTTACCCCTTATAAAAGGAAATTTTTAAGCCTCTCCTTAGTGTGGAGGATTTCTTACAAAAGATTTGTTGTCCTATATTAGCTGTAATCAATTTTTGAGATAAATGCTTGAACTAGTTATTCGACCTTAGCATATTTTTGTAACTTTTCTCAAATAAAAGTAATAAAAGGAAGGAATGTATTAGACTATGCCCAAGTGACCTCTATTTTAAATTTTACTCCATGTTTGCATATACTCATGCTTTGTATCATTTCTCATCTTTTTGGATATAGTTTTAATAATTGATTCTTGTTAATTTTGGATTTTGTGTTTTTTAACTTAGATATGCATTGGATTAGACCATGTTCTTATAGTCTTTCAATTACCTATTAAAATTTGTGTTAGATCTTGCATTATATTGTTGGGAAAAAATAGTTTTGTAAGGGTTTGAAGCATTATATCCAATTTCAGGTATACCATTTTTTGTTGAATCTTGATGGGTGCTTCCCACAAAAGGATCTGAATGATTTCTCTATGCTTATATAAGCCTTAAATTTTCATTCTCCTTTCAACAATGAAGGTTTTGTGGCATTATTTATTCATTCTATCATAATTGAGAATCCATTAGTATTTTGAAATGTTGTAAAACCTTTCGGTGCATCCATAGTTAGTTTTGTTTTCTACATTTCCTTCTCCCTT
>VDFB02150232.1:0-15788 GCA_007258455.2 Sequoia sempervirens | reverse complement strand
CTCCCCTCTCTAAGTTGCATCTTTGGATTTCCAACCATTGGTCTCCGTTGGTGGAAGGTAGGATAGAGGTTCATCCTTTTGCTAGAGGATTTTTTGTAGTTGGCTTTTTCTCTTCTAAAGATAAACAAGAAATTTTAGATCATGGATTGTGGGAATGGGACTCTCATCCCATGTCCATGAGGCATTGGGTTCATACCTTCAACCCCTTGAAGGAGCCCACTAATGTTTTGCTTTTTTGGGTTAGATTGTTGTATCTCCCCTTATAGTTTTGGTGCTCCTATGCTTTTGAGGACATTGGAAATGCTTTGGTAGATTTTTGAAAGTTGACATTGCTTCCAAGAATTTTACTCACTTCCTTTGTAAGGATTTTGGTGCAAATTGATTTATCTCAGGCTTTACCAAGAGAGGTGGTGCTCTAGGTTAATGGATGGTCCTAGTCTTAGCTAGTGGATTATGAAGGTATTCCTTTTCATTGTAGATGTTGTTTTGCTATTGGACATTTGGCTCGTGATTGTCCTCATAAGGCTCGTCTTGTTTCCTCCTCCACCTGGTGGAAGAATGCTCTTCGTGAGCATTTAATAGTGTTCCCTAATGTTGATTCTTCTTCTGATAGTGAGAAGCCTCCTCCTTCTGTGCGAAGTTTACTGCTGTTGACAGTGCTACTCGTCTAGTGGCTTTGTCTGTTCAGAATTTGGATGCTTTGCATGATATGTGTGTTGTTTCCCCTGATAAGGATGTTCTATTTGTTGTGTGTGCTGCCTCCTTTGAGGATTGTGCCTTTTTGGCTCATGTTGCTGATGGTGTTGTCTCTGTGGTAGATTCTACAGTTCTGGTTCAACACTTGGTTATTCCCTTTGTGGTGAGTGATGCCTCCCCTAAGGCTCCTCTTGATTATGTTTCTAATTTAATTTCTGACACTCCTTGGACGGTTGTGCAAAGGAAAAAGAAATGTACTCCTAAAAAAATCTTTGATGAGTTGCCTTTGAAGGAAAATTTGTTGGTTTCAAGCTCTAGTGCTTAAACTGTTTCTCTATGTTTAGCTGTCTCTATTTTTTTGGGTGGCTCTGTTCTTGCCACTGGTCTATTTTGTCTTGCTATTCTTGATTGGTTGTTGTGTTCTGTCCAGTTGTACAATTTGTTTGTTATATCCTTTGTTGTAGAAGGGATCATGGCCCTTTCAAAATCCCCGCTTAATCAAGAACAAAATAAAAAAAATAAAAAAATTACACACACACATAATTGTTTAGTTAATGCTTGATATTTCAAAAATTTTAAATAAATATATGAGAATGGTAAGAAATAAGAGAATGAAAACATAAATTTAAATGAAAAAGAAAATTGATTTATAATACCATGAAATATGATTTATGTATTTCCCATTTCAATTTGAATGGGTTTATAGGATTTACAATAGGAAACTCTAAATACTAGTGTTTATTGCATGCCATTTAGGTGATACAATTTTCTTGTTGCTCAAGCCTACTCTGTTGCATCCCTCATAGGTCTACGTATAAGCTAGTTCCTTTCGAATATAATTTCATTTATTTTCTCGGTTTTTTCATATCATATTGTACTTTTAAAATAATTTTCTCTCATATAGTCAACTTTTGGCATTAATTAGTCTTTATTTAAATTTTTTGTATATTAGAAAATAGTTAACAAATATTTCTTTATTTCAGCTTTTCCATTTAATATTATGGTTTAAAAAATCTTAATTATTTTTAACTAGCACTTGCACTAGAGGAGGTGCAATGGTTATGCCGATTATTATTTTTATAATTTATGGTTGAGAGGAGGTCTACAATTGATGGGAAGTTTGTAGATCCACTCTCAAGTGAAATATCCTCATGTTATTGTCATGGTGGTTAGTATATGGCTAAAATTTCTACTCACCAAATTTTTCAAGCCAAAATTGAGTACCTTAACATAAAACTTGGTGTGAAGAAGAATGTTGAAAAACTTAGTGTGAAGATGAATGTTGTCTAGCTTAATATCACAATGAATTAGCTTAATAACACAATGAATTATGTGATGTATGCTTTCCTCCTGATATTAAGAGAAATTTACATATAAATTAGGCCTCCTAAAAATGAAATCTTCAAAATAATGAACTAACAAAAATTATTAAAAAGTTATATCATCTAAAATTAAAAGAATCATTTATGTTCCTAGAGAAAATTATCTTAAATCCTAGGAATTAACTCACTAGGTTAATTTAAGTTTACATATGTTACTCTATCTCAACAATCTTTCAATTTTTTATTTTTTTTAGATTTATCATTTTTAAGTTCTATCTCCATAAAATGTATTCTTTCATTCTTTAATAAGCATTTATATTTTTATATTTGTCTAACAATTGTCAAATATAAAATCTATTAGATGCTACAATTAAGGTATCTAATAACATAGATTTGTTATCATATATTTTAATTTATAAAAATAGATTGTGTATCTAGTGAGTGGATCAATAATAGATTTTTAAATATTTTGGTAATATTTTTTGTGTTTCTATTTTGTCTAAGTATATAACTATTGACTCATGGGGAGAAAGTTTTTGTGAATACAATTTCAAATGAGCATTCAAATAATTTTTTGGTGGATGTTGATTATTATCCTTTGTGGAATACACTGGATTACCTATATATTATGATTTCAATTGATGAATTATGATAATAATTGATATGAAAATTCATTTTAGAATCACAAATTATTCTTGATATCATAGTATATAATAATTTGACTCTTAACCATTTTAATACTTACTCTCTCTTCATATATTTGTTTTTCAATTATATATTTATAATAAATTTAAAATTAAATTATTATATTAATTATATATTAATTTCAAATTTCAAATCACAAAAATATTGATACATAATCTAAACTTTTATTTTTTATAACTAAAAAAATTAATTTATTATGTTTTTTTATAATAAATTTGTTATTTGTTTATATAATTTTTTAGAAGTTATTTTATATATAAATTACTCTAATTTTAATATTTTAATATTTTTTAATGATTTTTTAAAATTAGATTAAATTAGAAAAAATTAGTAATACATTAAAAATTTACTCAAGAGATAAAAAAGATCAGTAATAAATATGAAAAAAATTGAGCTCTAAGATACACAAGCAGGAGTCCAAAGATAAAAGAGCAGCACTATCATTTGAAATCATTTATAATTGGTCATGGAGTATCAATATCAATACTATTGGCTAGTCATTGACACTAAATATCATGAAGTATTAATATCAGTACTATTGGCTAGTCATTCACAATAAGTATCATGGAGTATCAATATCAGTACTATTGACTAGTTGTTCACAATAAGTATCATATTAAACATTTTTATAATTTTATATTTCAGCATCTTCATTAGTCAAATTACAACCTTTTTATATTAATAACTTTAAAAAAAAAATTAGATATGACTATTAATATATATATTTTTTAAATTATATTTTATCTTCAACTTTCTTACACTTCATTAATAAAATCAATATATTACTGTTAAAAAGTAGTAAATGTTACTGTTTTTTATGAAATTGATTGAATAGGGTAAATTTTAAAATGACAATCCATTGATTTCTTGATTTTTATTAATATTTTAAAATTAATATTGTGGCCAAGATAAATAAATAATAGCCATTCAAGATTTTTCTTTTCTAAATCTTTGACAAAGTAAACCTCCATGATGATAACAAAAGTTACAATCTATATTCCAAGTGTTTAATATTGCTCCTTCTGAACCAAATAAATAGGGAGATCAATAAGGTGCTGATGTAACCAGGCACTATCAAATTTAAGCTAGAGCAGTGTGAGCTTGCCAAGAAAGTGGATACTTGAATGAGGTGGCAACACAAGCCACAACTTTGTTGTCTTTACAAGGACTATTAAGAGTCCCTAAATGCTTCAAGTAGAACCCACATAATGTAAGCTTCCCCATCCTCTTCCCTATAACCCATCAAAATCAGGCCTTAGAGTGAGTATTGGAGCCCTAGAATGATTGGGAAAGGCCTATAGATTTGCTGCTCTCTCCTTCTCTGAGTTTTCTGCTCATTTATCTTTGAAAATTTCTGACTTTAAATCAATAATTTGCTGCACTTTTAGACTCCTTCACTGTCATAAGATTGCTGCACTTTATGTCATAATTGCTACATTTTTTATGTCATCATTTGCAATACTTTCTCAGTGAGAATTGCTGCTCATAAAGACATCTTTATTGCACATTTTATGACTGTATTTTCTGGTCATTTACATTGTTTATTGCTGCTCATTCTCATTGGTTATTGCTGCACTTTTTGTTGGAATATTTCTGCACTTTTTGTTGCAATATTGCTGCTCATTTACATGGGTTTCATCATTTCATTTGTCCTTTTGCAATGGCAGTACTTTTTAATGCTGCTCATAACCATTCATTGTCCTCTTGGTTCACATTACTTCAAAACTTCCCTTGAAACTTTGTCTTTGGAGTAGTGTTAAGTCTGTTGTCCCCTTTGAACTAGCATCACTGCCTTAACTCTCATTATTTTCTTCTTGAAGGACTGTAATGTAAACTCCATTGGAGGCTTGACCTTTGTATTGAAGAGATCTTACCTCCCTGGTGCATTTATGACTGTCCTCATCACCTTTGTGATCAATAAAACTCTGCCCCTTTCTCATTTTATGCTGAAGTTGACTGTCATACTCTTGTGATATGACTGTGTTTAAGACTTATTATTTTCTGTCCATTTGAACTCACATTTGCTGTTTATTTTGGACTTTATTTGCTGCTCTTTTGGGACTTTTATTTGCATTTATACACCTCATTGTCTTTGCTACTATTCTCTTCATTGACTACCTTTTTGAACTTTTCCATGCCTTACTATAACCACCTTCTTGATCTTGCTGCTCTTTTATATTGTCTTCATGGATCCTTAAGGTTTTGACCATACTTTTGCCAAGTCCTCATAATCATTGTCTATTATATTGAAGACATAAACTATGATTGTCTTCATACTTTTTTTATCTACCTCTCTTTTCTTGTTTAGTCTTTTTTGCTTCCATTCCTAGGTTGCAAGAAGACAACTTTGTAGCTCAAGGTTTTTTTGCTTCCAATTCAAGATTGAATTAAGAGCATCTGCCATAGATTGAAGTAAGAGCATCTATCATAAGGAATTCATTTTATTTGCAGGTATTCCATGTTTCTTAAACAAATTTTGTCCAGGGAAGGCTGTGATAATCTATAGTGGCCATTTGTGTTGCTGTCCTACAAAGGCATGTTCATTGAACTATGTTCCACGGCCTTTTGGGGACGGGGACGGGGGGATAGTTGGGGACACGTTTCCGGGACGTTTCCTAGGGGAAAATTTTTAGGGGACGATAGGGGACGGCGATATACAAATTACATATATATATATATGATTTTTTCAAAAATTATTAATATATTATAGACAGAGAGAGGGAAAGAGAGAGATATATGTCAATAAATTAATAATTGATAACAACAATATCAATATATAAATAAATCACGAGAGTAGTAGCATAACAACATATGAACATGATAAATCATAAATGTCATTAAACTTTAAACTTTAAAGCATTATAAAATTTATCACAGCAATATCAAACATAAATAAAACCATGGTCTATCAATATCCAAATGTTTCAAACATGCATCCAAAAGTCTCAAAGTTCAAACATGAAAATCAAAATACTAAATACATTGTCCAACAGTCTATGAAATTAAGCCTCATTCGGGCTATGAATATCAAAAGACTCAGAACTATCTGAGTCACTATCATCTTCTGGCAAGAGTGGATCATCCAATGGTAGTCCGACCAATCCTGGTTGCACCTCATCCTCATCAATTTGCCTAACGTCCTCAGGATCTACATCCCATCGTGCTGCTGGAGTTTGCCGATACTCAGTAGTCTGACGGTCCTGAAGTCTCAAGGCACTATGAACTGCAACTAATTTCTCAGCTCGTTTTGAAGTAAGCCTGTTCCTCTTAATGGAGTGGATGAAGCCATAGGTGGACCAATTCCTCTCTGCAGCAGAGGAACTAGCAATCTGTGAGAGCAAACGAATGGCAAGTTGTTTCAAATCCGGTGTGTCCTTCCCATGAAATTTCCACCATCCAATGGGGTTGTTTTGTGCAATGGTGGCCCTATCTGTCCTAGCCTCTGGTTTGCTGAATGTAGGACCCTGAAGATCAGCAAACATAAGCCACTGCTCTCTAATAATGGTTGCTAGCTCATTGGTATATATTTTACGAAGGGCTGTTGTAAGCCCCTCTATCACCTCGTCATCCTCAGAAGGAAGCATTCGGCCAGGTCTAGGTACATACCACTTCGGATTAAGAGAATAGGCAAGCATATGAAGAGGGGTATTCATTGTGTTCCACCTCTTTGTCACAATAGGCCTAATATGGTCCTCATAAAATCTCAACTCAGGTTCCTTTTGACGAATAGCTTGCTTCATTTGGTCAAGCATGCTATCAAAAGTCTCATATATCTCTCCCAAGCTAGGAGAGTCTGTATCTGCATACCGGATTACCCTCACAGCTGGTGATATGAAAGAGCAAATATACCTACAAGCAGCAAATTAAATATTAGAACTTTTAATTTTTAAAATACAAACTACAAAGTAAAACAAAGTGTAACAAATTCAAAATTTCAAAAATACAATCAAAATGCAGCTTGAGTGGAGAAAATGCAGTCAAATAGAGGTGCCCAGCCGCGACTTTACCCTAGGCGTGTAAAACAAAAACTTGAGAAATTTGTTTCATGCGTCCTTAAAATGCAAAAACGCCTCTGTCAAATGCCCAAACGCAGGAGTAAAATGGTGAAAAAATGATGCTGAGAGTTTGAGACAAATTTATGTTTGCTGTGTGAGTTGGGAGTCGTCGCTGCTCTTGCCATGGGAGCCAAAACAAAAAATATTTCAATGTTTTGAAACTTTAAAGTTTCATTTAATTTTTTGTTTATGACTTTATTCATTCACCTTTACTTACTGTGGGCCCACGTCAAAATTAAAAGCAATATAAAATGTTTAAAAACCCACAATTTAATGTTATTTTCTGTTCTGGGCAGTTCATATACGCGGGGGACGGCTAGCCATCCCCGGGGACAGCGAGGGACATTCCCAACGTCTCCCGCCGTCCTCGGGGACGGCGGACCGTTCCCAGACAAGAGGAAACGTCCCCCCCCGTTTCCTGCGAATTTTCTTCATTCGAGGATGGCAGGGGACTGTCCCCGATGCTTCCCCCTGTCCCCGGGACGGGTGGGGACGGGTACAGGGGGTTTTGGGGCAGGGGACACGTCCCCGTGTAACACAGTCATTGAATTGTCATCCATGCAGCAATCCAGTGTTTCCTTTATGAATATAACTAATATTCATTTGATGTGTGAGCACTGTTTTGAGCATCCCTGAAAACAAGAAATATCATTAACATAAAAAGATTTGATCTTGCTCAGACCTCTTCGTATTTTTTACCATATTCACAACCAAATTGAAAGTGATCAGCACTATAACTTAACATTCTGATGAGGATATGTTGAAGATGAGAGCCCTACATTTGATTGACAATGTGACTCTTGCAGACCAAAACTCCCTCCCTCATTGCATACCCAAGACTTGATGGATTGTTTCAAATAGCAATCATATTTACCAGATTTTGCTTATCATATGGCCAAACTCAGTTTAGTGGAGAAAATTGTGCTTTAAACAAGACATCCATTTTTTCAAACTGCTTAACAAAATACTTATACTTGGCACTGAATTGTTGTAGTGTACATGCAACCATGGTCAACTTGGCTCTTTGCAATCAAGGTAGTTTGTTGTTTCTTTTTGGTAACTGTGCATTAAGAGTTTTGCAACCCTTGTATAGTAATGCCTCCATTTACATTGCTGCTTTCCCTCTTATGACTTCTGCTCAAGACATTTATAATATTGCCTTGAATACTGACAAGATATTGACTGTATTGTCAGCACCAACATCTCTGTTCCTCTCCATTTCCAACAATATGGCCAAGATACGTCAAAGATGTGTTTGCAAATTAAACTTTTAGCATTCAAAAGTAGTTTGTTCTCCTCAAGAATTTCAAACACCTTTTCTATTATCATAAATCATAGCATTTCTTGAAACTAAGACTGTCATATCATAACTAAATGCTGATGCTAGCTTTGCATATGGAGAAACTATTGTTGAATAACCTAGACCAATGCTTCTAAATGATTTCTGATAAAAGAAGTGACTGTTGTTGCAAAATAACCTTGGAGATCTTGTGAAAGCTTGAACTCCCCTTTAACTTCAGTCTGCTCTGAAGTCATGCATTTGGGCACCTTGAATCAACAAAAATAGGTGTAGAATAGTGTTCAAATAGTCCAAAACCCTCGAAACCTAACTTCCTTTCATGAAACTCCAGCTTTAACAAAGACTCCTTGCCTATTCTTGATCGCCCATGTCCTGATATTGCATACTCTCCCTCGCACGAAGAACTGAAGATGATGAACAAAGAACTCATAGTATTGCATTTGCATGGCTTATTTCTCATTATTGGCCACCATAATAGCCTTCTAACTGTTGTGTGCTATGTGAAGGATATTCAAACAGTCTGAAAACTCTAGTTGCATTGACCTCTTCATGGACTTAGGCTTCACCACTTTTTTCCTCTTTTGCATGCCTGTGAAACTCTCCTTTCTTTTTCCTTGGGCGTAGATATTGGGAAATAAGACTTTTGGAATAAGTAATTTAAAAGAGTCTTGGTCATATGCCTAAGGAATAATAGCCCGAGTGATCTCTGGATCTGTTATCCAAGGCCCTTCCCAAAGGGTTGTTGTGTAATGCCACCTCATCAAGAGGTCATCCATCAATGTGCATACTCAGCTTTCTCAAAATAGAACATTAAAACTTTAACAGTCTTAATCCAAAGGAGATCATAGTCAGACTTCATGTGTTACAATCACAAACCCGATTGAGTCATATCTTGTCCATATGCATGCGATCATCTAAAAATTAACACTAAAGGAAAAAGCCCTACCACTTACCTCTAAAATTCTGTCCCAGTGTAAGGGTAGTAGAAAATAATGCTTTGGCATATCAAAGTAAAGAGAAGAGTTGAAAAAAAACTTTCCAAATCTAATTGAGATTGTCCTAGGTTGTGTTTAGTAAAGCAACATTATTACCACCCTAAAGTGGCCATATATGGGCCCAAGACCCCCATACAAATTCGGAAGGCTAATAAATACATGCTATGGTGATTATCCAAGCTTGTAGATAGAGTTCATGATTGATTAAGATCAATGAGCTGACTTTATAGTCTATTTGCAAGAGTTCATGTAGCAGAAGATGCCTTACAATGACATCACAACATCGCCCTCAAACATATGAAAAGTCTCTTCAATTGCAAAGTAGCATTTGGTCAATAGAATAGCCATTTTTTTATAATTTTTTTTAAAAGAATGTTTATTGACTTTGGTAAATTGCAATAAATTCTTTGTATCAAAGAATGATATTTAAATAATTCTTGAATAGAGGTGCTTGTTGGAACATAACCATTCTGTATCATTCAAAATTAAATCATTAATAAGTAATAATTTTATTTTTTTTCATGATTGAGGGTTTTGATATTTGTTGGATTCATTCATAGGGGTGGTTGGTTCCTAATGTAGTGGCTCTATAAAGCTAAACTTTTGATTGTGAATGCAAGGGTTTAACAAATATCACACATCACATTAATTGATTCTTCATTTCAATTTGCATTCCACAATAAGAGACACAAGTTCACTGTAGTAGAATAGAAGAATTGTAGTAGAATAAAAGAATTATAAGAAAAAATAAGTTTAAAACAGATATTAAACTAACCTCAATATTCTCAAAGATCACTAAAAATAAGTTTAAAATTAATATAAGAAATTTATAAGAAATTGAAAGGAATGTATGGATATTTCAAATTAGAGATTTTAATAACATTGTAAATTATAAACATTACAAAGAATGAAAGTTAATTAACAATCAAATTAAAATGTACCAATCCCTATGTGGCAGGTGCAGTAATTGCAAAGATTAAATGTTCTACCTTGGAGAAGTGGTTATTGAAGGGGTTTAATTCATTATTAGGCCTTGATCTGTACCTCCACCTGATACAAACGTGTAGAATGGATGTGGTCAACTGATTGGATTATTGAGACTTACAAAGTAAGTTGTAGAATGAGATTTGTTCAAGTGGGAAAATTATTGGGATATACACAATAAGTTTGCATACTAAATGGGATGAACCCTAGCAATAAAAGTATCAAAGTTAAAATTGAATAAAATACCACATCCACTACAGGATTGGTGCTTTTGAGGATAGATATTATTTTCTGCCAATAGAATTTACTAAATTATTAAGGAATGAATTGGTTGCTGCAATTAACAGATATGTATGTTTTATAATTAGGCAAAAGTATGATTGTCAGTGAAGAAGAAAAAATAGGATTATATGACCCTAAGAGCAAGCCAAAACAAACCCTCATTGTACATCCATTTGATCCACCCTAATAAAGACTATACACTATTAGTTTTGGATTCTACTCCTTGCTTTATCTCTTTTATATGTGTGTTTCTAAATCATTTGAATCCCAGTAGTCTGTTGCTAAATTTGTGAATATAAAAGTGGGTACTTTGGCAAAGGGTTGTATTCACTCTGTTGGTGAAGAAGCCATATGAAGAGACAACATGAATACATAATATCAGGGTTTTGCGTCAACTCGATTCTTGAGCTTGAAGCAAAATTGTTGCAGCCTATAAGAAGAAAATATTGGTTGTGAGTGAAAGTTTATTTTCAGGCATGGGGGCGAGGAGTTTCAACTGCCTGAAAGTTGTTTTTCTCGACATGAAACAACTTTCCTTCCATTTAACAAATACCTAACATAATTGTTTTTTTCAGGTAAATCTACATTACCATTGGCCTTTTGAGGCTTTTTCATGGACCCGACATTGTATAGAAATAATTTGGTGACAATAACAAAATCTGACAATATATTTTACAACTGGAATGTTACAATTGTGGCCATCCTGATGAATCTAGAGGAAAAAAAACATCCTTAAAAGTAGGGAGCTATTCCTATCCAACCCTTATAATTGATTATGGACCATAGAAAGAGAATAGATTAGTCAAATGTTTGAACTCTTACCATTTCTAACATATCTTTAAATGCACCCTATCATGGACTCAATGGAGTAGTTTTGCTACTTTACAATAGAAACCAAATATTCTCTTGATATCAACTTACACAACGTTTAAAACCACAAGCATCTTTTATTGCATGCATCTCTTACTATGAGCATACATCATTGCAAGCAAACAAGCACTCCATTTTTGAGATTCATGGAAACCTATACTATAACTATGAGTGCTTACGAGGGTAGTCTTACAAGAGTTGATTCCCATGGGAGAATGGGCAACTTTTTTGTTAAGGCCTCACCTAGTTCTGACATTTGCAGGTCATTATGGACGTCACTAAGTAGCCAAAGTTATTGACACCCTAGAGGCAACTATCAAATGGCTATTATTTCTTCTCTAGGCATTGATTGAGAATACTGACATATAAGAAGTAGAATTTCTCCTACATGAATTGATTTTGATCAATGAATTTTTGACAACTTACATAGCACAGAAGATCAAAAGACCACGAACTATCATCATGATATTGAAAAATTTCTCTGGACTAAGAACCACCTACCATGATATTGAAAATTTTCTCTAGATTGCAAAGTGACGATAACCCATCGATGCTGCTTAAAATTTAAAACACCAAACCATCTAGGTCAAACTCAAAATTCAAGTCTGGCATCTTTCATATATCCTACCCTTAGTGTATTAAGACACTCCAAAGTACCAAACACAAATGACCTTATGGTTCTATCATTTAATGGCCAAGAATATAGCTTTTTAAAGCTTAAACATAAATTCCTTTACAGTAGTGGTAAAACATTCATGAAAATTCAAAAAAAAAGATTAGTGCCAATTTTTTTTTGATAAGTAAAGCAGCAAAACAAGGGTGTTGGCCCAAATATAGAGAGCCCGAAGGCTGAAAACAAGGGTGATTAATTATTCTATATGTAATACAAAGGGAATAGATGGGGCGCTATATACATATATCTAGGAGAGGGCCCCTATCGAATCTAATCTATATGGTATGATGATTAGATCCTAACCTCTCTCTCTCTCTATATATATATATATTATATAGCACGCACACACACACATGTGTGTGTGTATATATATATATATTTGTTTTTCCAGCCTTGTTTCATGTGTTTTCATGTGTTCCCATGTGTTCGTACATGATTGTGTTATATTTTTCTCCCATATTGTGAAGCCTTTCAACATATTATACTTGGATACTGGCACCATATATATACATATTTTATTCACATGTTATTGCAATTTCCTCATTAGCTTTTCCCTTTTCTGGCATGGGGAACTAATGTCATCGCCTCAATCTTGCATATTAAAATTGTGCTTGGGGAATGGTGCCAAAAAATAAATATATGGTTTTGGTGATGTTCTGGGGAATATTTAGAAAAATTAATTTTTTTTCCTTCTTGCAATTATGTGATTAGCAGATGTAATTTTCCTCGTGGTTTTGGTATTTTATAATTTTTTTAATAATAATAATTATTGTAGGGCACACAAGAATAGTCACTTCCATTCTCAAAATCCTTTACTTGAGACAGTCTAAACACCATAATCCATTAATGGAAAGCACACTTTAATTTATTTATAGCAAATGAAAATCAAGCTCCTTCAACTTAAATTACAAATTATAAATTTAATTACAAAAACATCAAAAGAAAAATTAGGTTAAATTGACAGCGTACAAAACAAAATATACATGAAACATAGTTATACCAATCTATACAAACTCGTTAATATTTAGCAAATGATTACAACAAGGGAAATTACATAAAAATAGTATTATATAATTTGCAATTATTCTACAAGAAGAAATAAACTTGAATTTACTTTGTTACCTAGATCGCACGAAAGTTTTCAACTTACCCTTAGTTATGAAAATAGATAGACCCTTTCAACAACAATAGGTTTAATGACTTTACACCCACACATTCTCTAATTACTTAGACCTAATATTGATTGTCATTTAATGAACACAAGTGCAGTTGCAATGCATGCATCCAAACAATAGGCATTAACCTATAAGACACAAAGATGCAAAAAACTATAGAAAGGACATAGTAAAAGACACAAGAACTTATAAACACGTCTAGGTAGGTATTTCCATTCTTAATCATGGGTAGTAAACAAGTCAACATTAATGAATTACACTGTTAAGTATTTAAGTCAACAACATACACTAACCCATGTAAGTAATCAACAATAGCGAAGAATGGACATCAACAAAGAAAATGCAAAGAACTACAAATAGTACACATTAACCCATTTAATACAAACATGCAAACCATTATAAAATGACACTATAAAAGGCATACCAAGTCACCAACGCCTCCTTTCAACACACAAAAATTTAAGGATTTTATATCTAGATATTTTCCAATTACTTGGACCTAATTTTCATCGCTATTTAATAAATTCAAGTGCAATTGCAATGCAATGCATGCATTTAGGAAATGCAAACAACATCTTTCAATTACCTAGGCGTAATTTTCATTTTCATTAAATAAATTCAAGTTTAGTTGCAATGCATGCCTACCTAGGAAATATTACTTTCATTCTTAATCATGGAAAGAACACTATCCTACTAACACCTTCACTGAACAAGAAACACTAACCCATAAATACACTCAGACAAACAACCTAAGAAAATAAGAAAACAATGCAAATAACACTTCACTAGACATAATTTAAACATCAAGCACAAGAAATACTTCAAATACTAACAATTCTCACTTTGACCTAGTAGATTGAAATTCAACTAGCTACTTCCATTCTTAATCATGGGTAGTAGAGAAATCCACATCAACGAATTACAGTGTTAAGTATCTAACTCGACAATAGCCAACAACCCATAAAAGCAGTCCACTATTGGAAAGGACCAAACAAGAAAGACTAACCCATATTTACACTCATAGAAACAACCTGTACAAATGGGAAAAGTACAAAAATATACTTTTCCCAACAAAATTAACTATAATTTAGAATAGCCAATAGTTAATAAATTCAAATGCACTTGCAATGCATGACTGCCCACAATGGAAATTAACCATAAAATGTAAAGATACAAGAAACAATAAAATGACTGTGTAAAAAATATAGGAACTTACAAAGGCCACATTTCTCACTTCTAGTCCAAGCAAACCAACAAGTAAATGAAAAAAATCAAAGCGTAAAAGATAGAGTAACTTACAAAGGCCACCTTCCTCACTTTCAACATAGTAGATGAAAACCCTCCCAACAAACACAAACTTCAGCCTCATTAGACAACCTAAGCAAATGAACAAACAACACGAATAATAGTTTACAAGTGATAGACTTAAACCTTCACACCATACCCCACTATTGATGGCTACACTTTAGTCTCCTCACAATAAATGAGAAGACACAAATAGTAAATGTAAATGTACTACCCAAGACGCCACGTGTCCCCACCAAGATTCCATCACAAGACACAACTATACAAATAAAATCATGAAATATTTCCAATAGCAAAGCTCCTTAGAAGAATTATTATTATTAAAAAAATTCAAAAAATGCTAAAACCACAAGGAAAATTACACCCACCAATCACAAAATTGCAAGAAAGAAAAAAATTCTCCAACAACATCTTCCAATTACCTAGCCGTAATTTTCATTTTCGTTAAATAAATTCAAGTGCAGTTGCAATGCATGCCTGCCCATGAAATATTACTTCCATTCTTAACCATGAAAATCACATTATCCTGCTAGCTCCTTCACTGAACAAGAAACACTACCCCATATACTTAGACAAACAACCTGAGCAAATGAGAAATCAATGCAAACAACACTTCACTAGATAGAATTTAAACTTCAAGTGCAATAAATACTTCAAATACAAACAATTCTCATCTTGACCCAATAGATTGAAATGCCACTAGCTACTTCCATTCTTAATCATGGCAACAGAGAAATCCACATCAACAAATTACAATGTGAATTATCTAACTCGCTAACAACCAACAACCCATAAAAGCAGTCCATGATTGCAAAGGATCGAACAAGAAATACTAACCCATTTTTAAATTCACAGAAACAACCTATGCAAATAGGAAAACAACACAAAAAATACTTATCCCAACATAATTAACCATAAAGAATAGCCAATAGTTAATAAATCCAAACAGACTTGCAATGCATGACTGAACATGGTGGAAATTAACCATAAAATGCAAAGATACAAAAAATAATAAAACAACAATGTAAAAGATATAGAAACTTACAAAGGTTTCCTTTCTCACTTCCAATCCGAGCAAACCAACATGCAAACGAAAAAAATCATTTAGCACAAAAGATAGAGTAACTTACAAAGGCCACCTTCCTTGCTTCTAGTACAGTAGATGAAAACCCTCCCAACAAACACAAACTTCAGCCTCATCAAACAACCTGAGTAAATCAACAAATAATGCAAATGACAATTTTCTTGAGACAAACTTAAACCTTCACACCATACCCCACTAATGACAGGTACATGCTTCAATGTCCTCACAGTAAATGAGAATCTGATGCAAATAGTAAATGAAAATGTATTGCTCAAGACGACACGCATCCCCACCAAGAGTCCATTGCAAGACACGACCATACAAATAGAGTCATGAAATATT
>VDFB02150231.1:0-24998 GCA_007258455.2 Sequoia sempervirens | reverse complement strand
ACATGACACACAAATGACAGAGCACATTCTGAACATATTCATCACTCTGACTTCTCTTATTTATTATATTTCTCAAAAGCACTTGGAAACTCATCAATACCTCACATCTGCAACATCATAAAGATAAATCCATGTACTCAAAACATCTGAAAACAATCTCATCTATACATGTACAATCTACAACATATTGAATTGTGTTGACATCAATGACAACACCACCAAACTAGCTCATACTTGCAACACTACACTCTACAACTTTATTTCAAAAATAATTGTAGGAATAATAGTAACCATTGAAAGATAAATACCCTGTTTGATATTTCTCTTCTTGTCATTCTTCTTCTTAGCTTTATTTGGGGTCTGATATGTCTTTGAGCTTTCTCCTTTCTCAAAAGCTAATCCTTCTCTATCCTTAGAATACTTTTTCCCAACAATCTCATCAAGTAGTGTGGAGCTCTTCTTGATTTTTTCTTCTTGAATCCTTGCTTTCTCTAGATCTGATCTCAAAGTTACAATCTCTTGTTCAAGCTTTGAACATTCTTTAGATTTATCTTTCATTTTGGCATTTAGGAAAATCTTGAAATTTTTCTCCTTCTTCAACTTGCACTTTTAGATTGGTGATAGTCTCATTTGATTGCTTGAGCTACTCATTTATTTATTTGACTTTTTACGTAGCTTTCTTGTGTTTCTCTCTCAACTTCTTAATACATTCATCTAGATCACTAAGATCCCTTTTGCAATCTTTGTTCTCAGCTTTATTTAGTCTCATTTTATTGCTTGAGCTGCTCATTTATTTATTTGACTCTTTATGTAGCTTTCTTGAGTTTCGCTCTCAACTTCTTAATACTTTCATCTAGATCACTAAGATCCCTTTTGAAATCTTTGTTCTTAGCTTTTTCTTTATCTAAATAATCAAGAACTGACTTGAGTTCTCCTTCCATGTGTCAACTCCATATTCTTCTTTAATAAACCCTTCAAGGATTATCTCTTCTAGAGGAATAGGATACTTCCTTGTAGTCATGTGTTCAACCTTCAAGATCTACCTCAATGATCAAGCCAATTGAATAAACCAAGCTCTGATACCAATTGTTGAACACCTGGAATACTAAGAGCGGGGGTGAATCAACATTCATTGAAATTCATTAACTTCATCTACTATAAACATCCATTTAGTGCATCACATTAAACTTGTAGAAATAGAAGGAACGTAAAAAATATGCATCATATCAAAGAACACAGTAAGAATACTAGATTTTACGTGGAAAACCAAAAAAGGGAAAAACCATAGTGACGATTAGCTCACAATATATTATAACCAGTTATAAGATATTACATAATGAATCACTACCAAGTGGACTCACTATTTGTATGACTCATTGTCCAGAGAATTAAAGGAATGGCTCACTTCTATTGGAGTAATTAGGATAGTCACTTAATAACTAACTGATCGTTAATTAATTATTAAGTCCCTTATTACTTTAGTTCACTTAAACTAAACTTAGGAGTTGCTTTCTCATTATTAGTTTGGACTAAACTTAGGAGAAGTTGTCTCATTGCATGAGATTAGGACACTTGTAAAATCCTCTTCTAGGGTTTTCTTGTGCATGCTTTTATAAAGTTTTCACATTCATTTGTAATAATTATCAAAGTTTTTGCATCAATATAATTCTCAGGTTATTGGGCACAATTTTTCTTTTGATCTTCTCTATTGTGATATGTAATTGCTTGTAGGTGTTTCATGGGAGCTGTTGGTTGAATCATCAATTATAACATGGTGTCAGAGCTCCAGATCTACAACCCCCTATTCAATTTCTCAAGAGAGCGGGCCTTGAGTAATTTTATGGTGCATCCTAGAAAAAATGGACCTCACCATCGCGACCAGGAGGTCGAAGAGACAAATTTTGACATAAAATTCACCTAGTTTTGTAGTTGGGAGTAGAAAAGACAAAAAAAAATCTTCACATGCCATATAGCCTGTGTATGGCTCTGTACGATTTTTTTTTTTTTTTTAAAAGTGCTTTAAACAAAGTGTTGGCTTTATAAAATAGCTATACCACCAGTTGGGGAGGTGAAAACCACACTCCACTGCCAAGAGTAGTGCTCAAAGCAACACTCTTCAAAACACCACTAACATCTATTCCAAGAATATTCTGTAAGAATACTCCTTGGAATATTTTTCTACCTCACCTGCTGACAATCATCCCTTAAGGGCTTCACAAGCAACTCACACAGTCATTTGAGCGACCAGTTTCTCAATGGATAAGCCCTTTACCACTTGCCCTAGTCACGTGGGTGACTAGGGGCTCGGGTCCTACACCCATCCGCTAGCCCCCTAGTCCCAATAGGACTAGGGGCTTATATTTTTAGCCCCATGTGCAGATTGAAGGTCAAATTGGGTAATTTGGAATAGTTTTAGTAAATTGTGTATAAGTCGGGCATACGATCTCTGATATTTGCAAAAAAAGTGTAATTGGAAAGGTGATTCTGAGCCTAATCTAGTGTTGTAGGTATTTTTTTCTAGATTTTGATCCTAATTTATTTTATAGGCCTCTAAAGTTTGACCTAGTTGTTTTCACTCTGGAGGGAATAAGATTTGCCTCAATTTTTTGTTTTCCATGATTCAAGTGAGATAAAAAAGCTAATTCAGTCCTCTACATAGATCTTAGGCCTACTTTTATAGAAACTTAACCGAGTATTTCTAATTTCAATCAGATCTCAGATCTTCCTTTTTTGGTTATTTTCTTGGAAAACATGCAAATAGGTGAATTCTTTTGGATTCAAAAGGGAAATTTTTTACATTGAGAGGATCTATACTATTCCATCAGTTCATTATTATATTTTTTCATCATGGATCCATCTCATATTTCTTTACTTACTCCATAAAACTATTATAGTTGGAAATCACAAATTGAGATACATTTGAAGAAAGTAGGGCTATACAGAGTTACCATGGGTACAAAACTTGAACATGCAGGTGTTCCTGAGAAGAGAAAGTGGTTTAAAAGAGGTGATGAAGCTTTTGGTACAATATGCATGTCTATGTCTCCTGATCTTCTCTTTCATGTTGAATCTTGCACCACACCCAATCAGATTTGGACTCAATTAGAGTCCTTGTTTGGGAAACAAGATACTATGAGAGGATTAAAGTTGGAGAATAAGATTATTGACTTGGCTACTTGAGATTTTGATAGCATTTAGGATTTATTCACCAAACTAAAGTCACTCATATTACAATTGAAATAGTGTGGTATTGAGAAGGATGACACTTAGTTGATTCTTTCTATCCTTGTAAAGCTTGGTCATAATTATTCATTTTTTGTTTCTACTTTCTATGCCATGAAAGATACACTTGGTACCAAATTCACTATGCGTTCACTTGATTTTTCTACATCATTCACCTAGGAGTAGGAAAAGTTGGTACACATGGGCTCATTGAAATATTCAACATCAAGGGATCTTATTATATCTCAAAGCACTACATATTAGAAGGATTATAATGATAAAGGCAAGAAAACAAAGAAGAAGGATTCCAAGTATAATGATCAAGCCAAGGAGTCAAAATCACATGATACCTCAGATTGTTCTATTTGGTACTCATTTTTGTCATCTTGTCTCATGTGTGGTTTGATTTCTTTTTTCAAATCTCTTTCTTTCTATACCTAGCATTGTCCTAGATTTCTATGTTATATTTTCCCTTTGTAGATCTGTCTGACCTTGTGATATATGCTATTTTTTTATTTTATCCCTTTTTTCTATATGTTGTATCCCTTTCACCTTTCCATATTTTAATTTCCTTAATCAAACTAGTTGATGAGAATTTATGTCCTAATCTTAGAGAAATAACCACCTTTAAGCTCCCAAACTCTCACTTTTCCAATATTTTCATGATTGATAATACCAAATTTGGGTGGAAAACCTTTCTCCTTCTCATTCCTAGGAAATTGATCCACCTTTAACATGAAGAATTCCCCTGATTATTGGGCACAATGAAGAAGCAATTTCATCATCCTTGAATCAAGCTTAATTGTTCACCATAAACTCATCTAATTAACATAAATGGGATGTATCATGTTTCCAACCATATTTATGTCAAGTATTAAAAAAAAATTATTCTCATCCTTAAGTTTTTACATAGAAGCAATAAAATTTCATCCCGAGAGAAACTTTTTGGAAATAGTTTTTATAATTAACTTTTTACATAGAAACAATATAATTTCATCTTGAGAGAAGATTTTGAGAAATATTTTTCAGAGAGGTCAACACATGTTAAGGTTAAGAAAAATTAAATACAATGTGTTATCTTTCATCTAATCCATGATGACAATTTTTTTTGGAGGATCATAAGAATCTCTATTGTCAAAATCATTATGTTATGGTAATTATTTTGTATATTTTTGCACATGCTATCTTTTGTTTTAAAAAATGTAATAGATTTATTTTGATGGTTCACTATGTTACCTAATCTATAAATACTCTGAGCCCATCTCTCATCCCTCAACCATTTCCATCAATCCCCATGTCCATTTTCTCCATATTCTCTATCACCCATCTCCTCCTAGCTCCATTAGAGCACTAGCTCACCATAGCTTCATTTTTCTTTACATTCTATAAAAAAAATTTAACACATAATCAATTACCACACACCTAAAATTAAGGGAAACATAATCTTTTTATCATTAATTTTTATTGACCTATTTGACTTACACCTCCACTTCTAATTTATCTCTAGATTAGTACTAAATAATATTTGATTTGTTGATTTTTTTCTTTGAATTTTTGTTTCCTCTTGTTGAAATGTGTATCTTATTCCATATCATGACACATGCATATTTCCCTTTCACATTCATAGAGACCTAACTAATCCTTTTATTTTCCTTATAGTTCTTTCTAATCATCTTCCTACGTTTTCCTTTCTCTTTAATCACATTATGAAATCTTATATAGCTCCTTACCTTACCTATATGTCTCTTTCTATTTATTCTCTTATATCAAGCATGCAACATTTTACTCTTTTTATCGACTTTGTCACTACTCAAGATGACTTGATGCCTTGTAATTCCTTTACCCATGTTGATGATGTCATTTCTAATGTTTCTCATAGGAATTTCAAAGATAGAGAAATTTAGATTTTAATATCAAATTATATTCAATTTAGTAATATTGTGAAAAATTGTTTTGGCCAAAACTTTTGTACAATGTAGGTTGCAAGTATTTTTGGGTGAAATAGTGTCACCCAAAACTATTTTTTAGCCCAAAGTATAACACAACTTTGAACTTTCCTCCATTATCACATGCTATGAATATTTCTTACTTTAAATATATATATTCTCAATATATTTGGTGGTATGACATTGTTCATTATAATGCTCATGCATTGATTGTTTAGTTGGTGGATTTGTAGGTTTGGACTTGGATTTAAATCTACCATCAAGAAATGTGTTCCAATCTTTGATTTGGGCATACTCACAATCGTTGTGCCATTGACATTTGTAGAAGGTAATGATCCCATGTATGGATTGTATAAGTGTGAGTTTTGATAATCAATTGACATTGTAAGGCTTTGAAAATTCACTTGATTTTGATTACTCATGATGTATATATCAAGTTTTTATTCCATGTTCTTCTTGTGTTTTGACCTTGTTTCAAAAGTGACCTCTAAGGTTAACAGGGGAAATAGGTATTTAGATGCAATTGATGTGCAATGCAGTGGTATTTGATGATAGTGATGCCAATGATGTGAAAATGTCATTTAGCCTGGGGTGATCTCACAATACTCATTTATAATTTTTGGCCAAACTGGACACTAAACTAATTTTTTATAACTAAATCTTCACTTTCGGGTACCTATACTGGCTAAACCGTGAGGAATTTAATGGACTGATTCAAAGTTAGGTCAAAGAGCTGGAAACCCTAACTATATCATCATAGGAACCTTAATCTCTTGGTATGTTGAAGATCATCATGGAAAACAAATGCCCTTAAGTGGCGAAAAATTTAGAAAAATTAGAGTTAGGAAACTTGACATAAAAATTTGAATAAGTTATCTATATTATTTCAAAAATATGTAAGAATACAATCTGTAGAAAATTGAATTTAGTTTCTAAACTACTAGGTTTATTTTAAGAAAAAAAATCTATTTGATGAAAATTTGAAATTTCAATGCAGTAGTACTTAAATTTTAGGGAAAAAGCAAGAACTAGGTGTCTTTCTGACCACCCTAACCACCCTAACCACAATAAAATGATAATATTTTTAAAAAATATTTTAGATATAACTAGATGACACATGTCCCGATGTGATGCATATTTTTTTATAATTTTTTTCCATGTAAATAATTAATTATGAATTTTTTATTACAACTTTTAAAAAATATAAAAAACTTGTTTGTCTGACCACCTTAACTTGGTCAAAACTTCATGAAATTCAATTTTTACTTTTTTAATCCTATAGTATGCAAAGAATAGAATGTGACACATGTTTTAGATTCAAAAATGTGATACTGTATGAAATCTATAGATGTTTTTCAATGAACCTATCAATCAGGATTTTACTTGTAATTCAAGTAGAAAATGAATAATAATTATTTATTAAATTCAAAGTAAAGCATAATTTATATTGGTGGAAAGCTGAGAATCTCCTTTAAAAACCCTTTTCGTTTCATCAAGATTGGGTAAAAAAAAGTCATCAGCCACATACCCTATAAATACCCATCATATCGCCACGTTTTGGCCCATCAAGATCCTGCACACACCCCTCTTCACAAATTTCTGCATCAAGAGATCTTTTTCATCCATTTTTCACCAATAGATCAAGCACATCAAACCACACCTTATATCATCGTGTTGAGGGCATCAACACCATATCTTTGGCAGGGGCTTACAATTCTTTTGTTAAAACTCCCCTTGAGCGAAATCTCTTAATCTACTTTCTAGAGGAAACATCTGCACTAAGAACTAGTATAGACTCATTCTTCACTTTTCTCTCGTCTTTCCTTTTCCAGATCTTGTTCATTTCATTCTTCATCTCAACTGCATCCATTTTCTTTATCAGATTAGCCTTCTTTTGTGAAACAAAGGGTTTCACATTCTTTCTTTTGTAAAACTTTACCATGTGCCTTAATTTTTTGCATTTGTGACAAGTGACACATTTTCGAACAAGCTCACTTCTAGCCAGTCTAGATCTCCATTCATTAGCCTTATGCCAAAATCCACTACATGCATAATAGCAGCCATTGAAATATTGAAGCATCATGCCATTATTGTAACCATTCATCGTCTAATTTGTGCATTCAATAGATCATGACCAAATCTATTGCACGTATAACACTCACTAGGAAATGATTGAACATTATGATTCATTATTCTTCTACACTCTAAAACTTAATGTCCAAAATTATTGTAGGAAGAACAGTAACCATTGAAAGATAAACACCTTTATGCATTAGGTTGTTTGATAGGAGGCCTTTTGAAATCTTTCTTCTAGTTCTAGACCTCTTTGGCATTTCCCCTCTTGTCATTCTTCTTCTCAATATTTTTTTGGGTTAGATATATCTTCAAACTTTCTCCTTTCTCAAACCCTAACCCTTCTTTTTCCCTAAAATCCTTCTATCCAACAATCATCTTTTCAATTAGAGTGGAGCTCTTCTTCAATTTGTCTTCTTGAACCTTTTCTTTCTCCAAATTTGATATCAAAGTTTCAATCTATTGTTCAAGATTTGAAAATTCTTTGGAATTATCTTTCAATTTTACATTTAGGTAGTGTTCAACTCTTTTTCCTTCTTCAACTCACACTTTTAGATTGGTGATAGTCTCATTTGATTGTTTGAGTCGCTCATTTGTTTCTTTGACTTTTTTGTATCTTTCTTGAGTTTCTCTCTCGACTTCTTAATACATTCATCTACATCACTAAGATCCTTTTTCATATCTCTATTCCTAGCTTCTACTTTATCCAAATCATCAAGAACTGACTTAAGTTCTCCTTCCATGGGAAACAAAGTAGTAGATTCACTAGCTAATATGTCGTGGGATTTAGCTGCAGGGTCATTACAATTTCACCAATTAGATCTTGCTAAATACCTTGCACTGGTGTGTATGGATAACAAAATGAGATTGCACATTCCACACTGACACACACTTGTCTGATTACTTTGTTGTATTTGGTACTCATTTTCGTCATCTTGTCTCATGTGTGGTTTGATTTATTTTTGCAAATATCTTTCTTTCTATACCTGGCATTGTCCTAGATTTCTATGTTATCTTTTCCCTTTGTAGATCTGTTTGACCTTGTGATATATGCTATTTTTTATTTTATCCCTTTTTTCTATATGTTGTATCCCTTTCACCTTTCCATATTTTTATTTCTTTAATCAAACTATTTGATGAGAATTTATGTCTTAATCTTAGAGAAATAACCACCTTTAAGCTCCCAAACTCTCACTTTTCCAATATTTTCATGATTGATAAATACCAAATTTGGGTGGAAAACCTTTCCCCTTATCATTTCTAGGCAGTTGATCCACCTTTAACATGAAGAATTCCCCTGATTATTGGGCACAATGAAGAATCAATTTCATCATCTTTGAATAAAGCTTAATTGTTCACCATAAAATCATCTAATTAACATAAATGGGTTGTACTATGTTTCCAACCATATTTGCGTCAAATATCAAAAATAAATTACTCTCATCCTTAAGTTTTTACATAGAAGCAATAGAATTTCCTCTTGAGAGAAACTTTTTTGAAATAGTTTTTATAATTAGCTTCTTACATAGAAACAATATAATTTCATCTTGACAGAAGAATTTGAGAAATATTTTTCAGAGAGGTCAACACATGTTAAGGTTAAGAAAAATTATACAATGTGTTATCTTTCATCTCATCCATGACAATTTTTTTTGGAGGATCGTAAGAATCTCTATTGTCAAAATAATTATGTTATGGTAATTATTTTGTATATTTTTGCACATGCTATCTTTTGTTTTAAAAAATATAATAGATTTATTTTGATGGTTCATTATGTTACCTAATCTATAAATACTCACTTTTGAAGCCATCTCTCATCCCTCAAACATTTCCATCAATCCCCATGTCCATTTTTTTCCCATATTCTCTATCACCCATCTCCTCCTAGCTCGATTAGAGCACTAGCTCACCATAGCCTCGTTTTTCTTTACATTCTATAAACAATAAATATTACATATTAATCTTCATATTAGTCAAAATTTATTTTTATATTATATTTTTACTTTCAAGTTACTATTTGGTTATGTTTCCCCCTTTATCTATCACATTATCTCAATTGTACACTTTATAATAACAAATCGTTGTTTACCTTGTCCATATCTTTTATGATTCACCATAATATTTTAAAAATAGATTACATCCTTCCCTCCATATCATTTTTTGTAAATATTTTCTATCCGTTTATAGTCTTTCTAGTCCCCCAAGTCAACCATATTCAATCTTTTATATTGCATCCTAGTTTTCAATACACATAGCATCTATTTTTGCATGTTAATAATATGATTAATTTACTTATATAATAACATTATTGGCATATTTGTGTGAAATGAATCCATATTTAAGAACCCTCAATAGTTGTAATTGAGATAGCTTCTACTTCAACCCTTTATTTTATGTGTGTTTGTATTAATATTTTATGTTTGAAAGTAAGTGTTGAGGAAATATATGTTAGAGTTAGAGATAACAACATTTTAGATAAGTTTATGTAAGATAAGAAAGAAGATATATGTAAATTTTCAGAAAAATATATGTATCATACTTATCCTCAAACCTAGGCACATCTTGTGACTTCTTTAGACTGGGTATAACACTAGGTGTAAACCTAGAATTATCCTTTCTAAGATTAGGCACAACATTGAGCATAGATCATGAATTCTGCTCTAGCATAGGTTCACCTAATACTTCTTCTCGAGGTTGGATGCACCACTTCCTTGTAGTGAAGTCCCAACCTTAGAATTTTGATGAAATTTTGTCTAGAGCCTCTTGATGGCCTTTTGGTTCTATTTTCAAGGATCCGTTAATAAAGATCTAGTTGTATCTTTAAAAAAATGAACTTTTCAGAAAACTCTTCAATGTATTTCTATTAGTTGGGCATGCATTTTTTGATTTTACCCCACACTTTTCTCACTATATTGACTTTCATTTATATAGTTTTTTGGTCAAAATCTAGTTTTGAATACACTTAAACAATATTATAATCAAATTACCTCAACAATTTCTCCTTGATCTTAATACTCTCCTCCATGTTGGGTGCAAATACTGCTTGTAGTGAGGTCCTAATCATGCAAATTGAAGAAATTCAATTAGAGTGTTTTCAAACTACCTTGAATTTGATTACAATGTTTCGTAGCGTTTCCAAGTGTATTTATTCCATTTGTTTATTATTTTCTACTTCCTACTATGTATAAAAATGTTCCTATTTAAAGAGAAAAAAATTGCATGTCAAAGCTAAGTATTAGAGTCATCTATTATTGTTGTGTTCTATGTATTTAAAATACTTAAATAGTAATAATAATGTACTCATTTACATAATCAATTAACACACACATAAAATTAGGGGAAACGTAATCTTTCTATCATTAATTTTGATTGACGTATTTGACTTACATTGGTAAGATAGTCTTCCTCTTGTTCACATTCACCTCCCCTTTTATTTTTGTGAGGAAATCCATGCATCTAGGAGAGGATCTTGGTGAACCAAGATGAGAGCCCTGCACATTATGTGTGGCCTTTTCGTTAGGTTTTCTTACTCTACATGACTTCTTAACAACTTGGAAAGATAAAACAGTGCACAAAGTACTGCATTTACTTTCTTCTTGTTGTATTAGCAGATTGGAGGAGAGTGGAATAGCACCCTCATACAGTGTGTTGACACATTCAACATCATTTCTCCCATTGATTGTATTGAATGCAATGACTATAGCTCATAGAGAGAAAAAAAATAAATTCTGATAGATTTCCATAATGATGTTTGAATCCCTTGTTTTTGCATTTGATTGTGTTAGAGATTTTTTTATCAATATTTTAAATCACATTCAAAGATATTTTATGAAACTAATAAATATGATTTGGAACAGCGATATGAAAATATTGAACATAATCGAATCTAAAACAACTGATAACCAAAAATAAATTTAGAAGAAATACATAGTGCTTCTAAGTAATTGAAGTCTGGTCGGATATATATATTTTAATTTGACAGGATAATGTATCAAAAATTTATTACTGTAAAATAAAATGATCATTTAATAAAATAAGGCACTCTTTTAAATAAGTAATGTTATCATAGTGAAAAATATTGTTCTTATGTGTACAACTATTGGAGTAGCAATGCACAAGCATTGGAGTATTTCATATTTAGAGTTTGTCAAATCACAAATATAAAAGGTGAGCACAATTTAAATATCATGTATTTTCTCATTAAAGGTGAAGGATTTAAAAAACAAAAATAGTATCCAACTATTGGTCCATTTTTGTTTGATATAAGTTGTATTTTTCCCCATCTATCAAAAACAACAAATAGTTTTTTTGTGTTCAATTATTTTTCCATATGCACTGAATATAAAAGCTAGAGATATCAAAGATTTATGCTTACCAATAGGTATTTGGTCCATTTAGATTGCATATTAGTTTTATTTTAAATAAAAATATGATATTCTACAAGAAAGAAATGATACTATTTTGTTCAACTACTGGGGGTTCCATGATTAAGTTTTGGTTGAGTATTTAAAAAGTAAAATTTTAGAAACTTCTTAATAGATGTGCTGATGTGGCAAGTTGCATGATGAGTCACCTCTCCAAACCTTAGTTATAGATAGATAAGAGGCTAGTCCACATTTAAAAGAAAAAAAAAGGTTCTATGATATTCAGTGAATCGCTACATGCTGACAAAGTTAACCAACAAGACTATTGGCCCCTCTCCCCTAATACTTTGTTGAGGCCAAGTGATGCATCTGTTTCTTAACTGTTGTTGCTTAATAGTCTTCATAGGAGTAAATTTAACAGTTGATTATTCTATTTTCGACTGTTGTTGCTTAATTGGTCAAAATTGATGAAAAAGTGAATTAATTAAATAATATTTTTTTATTCAATTAATAGCATAAATAGGGTTTTAGGACTTTATTAAATAAATGGAATTTGTTTAATTCCTCAAAAATGATGAAAACGTGAGTTAATTAAATAATGGCGTATTATTCAATTAACAGGGGAAATAGGGTTTTAGATGCAATTGATGTGCAATGCAGTGGTATTTGATGATAGTGATGCCAATGATGTGAAAATTTCATTTAGTATGGGGTGATCTCACAACACTCATTTATAATTTTTGGCCAAACTGGACACTAAACTGATTTTTTATAACTAAATCTTCACTTTCGGGTACCTATACTGGCTAAACTGTGAGGAATTTAGTGGACTGATTCAAAGTTAGGTCAAAGAGCTGGAAACCCTAACTGTATCATCGAAGGAACCTTAATCTCTTGGTATGTTGAAGATCATCATGGAAAACACGTGCCCTTAATTGGCGAAAAATTTAGAAAAATTAGAGCTAGGTAACTTGACATAAAAAATTTGAATAAGTTATCTATATTATTTCAAAAATATGTAAGAATACAATCTATAGAAAATTGAATTTAGTTTCTAAACTACTAGGTTTATTTTTTTTTAAAAAATCTATTTAATGAAAAATTGAAATTTCAATGCAGTAGTACTTAAATTTTAGGCAAAAAAAAAGAACTAGGTGTCTTTCTGACCACCCTAACCACAATAAAATGATAATATTTTTTAAAAATATTTTAGATATAACTAGAGGACGCATGTCCCGATGTGATGCATATTTTTTTGTAATTTTTTTCCATGTAAATAATTAATTATGAATTTTTTATTACAACTTTTAAAAATATAAAAAAGTTGTTTTTCTGACCACCTTAACTTGGTCAAAACTTCATGAAATTCAATTTTTATTTTTTTAATCCTATAGTATGCAAAGCATAGAATGTGACACGTGTTTTAGATTCAAAAATATGATACTGTATGAAATCTATAGATGTTTTTCAATGAACCTATCAATCGGGATTTTACTCGTAATTCAAATAGAAAATGAATAATAATTATTTATTAAATTCAAAGTAAAGCATAATTTATATTGGTGGAAAGCTGAGAATCTCCTTTAAAAACACTTTTTCGTTTCATCAGTTTTGGGTAAAAAAAATGTCATCAGCCACGTACCCTATAAATACCCATCATATCGCCACTTTTTGGCCCATCATGATCCTGCACACATCCCTCTTCACAAATTTCTGCATCAAGAGATCTTTTTCATCAGTTTTTCACCAATAGATCAAGCACATCAAACCGCACCTTATATCATCGTGTTGAAGGCATCAACACCATATCTTTGGCAGGGGCTTACAATTTTTTTGATAAAACTCCCCTTGAGCGAAATCTCTTCAATTACTTTCTAGAGGAAACATCTGCACCAGGAACTAGTATAGACTCATTCTTCACTTTTCTCTCTTCTTTCTTTTTCCATATCTTGTTCATTTCATTCTTCATCTCAACTACATCCATTTTCTTTATCAGATTAGCCTTCTTTTGTGAAACAAAGGGTTTCACATTCTTTCTTTTGTAAAAGTTTACCGTGTGCCTTAATTTTTTGCATTTGTGACAAGTGACACATTTTCGAACAAGCTCACTTCTAGCCAGTCTAGATCTCCATTCATTAGCCTTATGCCAAAATCCACTACATGCATAATAGCAGCCATTGAAATATTGAAACATCATGCCATTATTGTAACCATTCATCGTCTAATTTGTGCATTCAATAGCTCATGACCAAATCTATTACACGCATAGCACTCACTAGGAAATGATTGAACATTATGATTCATTATGCTTCTACACTCTGCAACTTAATCTCCAAAATTATTGTAGGAACAACAGTAACCATTGAAAGATAAACACCTTTATGCATTAGGTTGTTTGATAGGAGGCCTTTTGAAATCTTTCTTCTAGTTCTAAACCTATTTGACATTTCTCCTCTTGTCATTCTTCTTCTCAACATTTTTTTGGGTCTGATATATCTTCAAACTTTCTCCTTTCTCAAACCCTAACCCTTCTTTTTCCCTAAAATCCTTCTATCCAACAATCATCTTTTCAATTAGAGTGGAGCACTTGTTCAATTTGTGTTCTTGAATCTTTTCTTTCTCCAAATCTGATCTCAACGTTTCAATCTATTGTTCAAGCTTTGAAAATTCTTTGGAATTATCTTTCAGTTTGGCATTTAGGCGGTATTCAACTCTTTTTCCTTCTTCAACTCACACTTTCAGATTGGTGATAGTCTCATTTGATTGTTTGAGTCGCTCATTTGTTTCTTTGAATTTTTTGTATCTTTCTTGAGTTTCTCTCTCAACTTCTTAATACATTCATCTACATCACTAAGATCCTTTTTCATATCTCTATTCCCAGCTTCTACTTTATCCAAATCATCAAGAACTTACTTAAGTTCTCCTTCCATGCCAACTTCACAATCTTCTTCAGTAAAAACTTTAGGGATTATCTCTTTCAGAGGAATAAAATGCTTCCTTGTAGTCATGTGTTCAACCTCTAATATCTATCTCAACGATCAAGATAATTGAAGGAACCAAGCTCTGATACTAATTGTTGAACACCCAAAATACTAAGAGGGGGGTGAATTAGTATTCACTGAAATTCAACATCCATTAAATGCATCACATTAAACTTACATTAATATAAAGGAACATAGAAAGCATGAATCACATCAAAGAACACAAGAACACTATATTTTACGTGGATAACCTAAAAATGGAAAAACCATAGTGAGGATTATCTCACAATATATATTATAACTCGTTATAAGATATTACAAAATGGCTCACTACCAGGTGCCCCTCACTTTCTAGAGAATAGAAGGAATGTCACACTACTAGGATATAAATGAGGTTGGCTCATTGTAAGAGATTGAACTGATACAATGCATCTACAATATGCTAGAGACTATTCCAATTAATTCTTGTAAACTAACTTAGCACACTTCATGCTTCTCCACTTATCAGCCTCTTTGCACTCTACTCTACTTTAGATCTTGCACACTTAATTGTCTCGCATCTCATGCATCAAATCATGCTCTTCACACAAGGAGTTAACCTTGTATATATATCACATCAAACAAAAACATAAATTAGGTCGGTCTAAATGATGTATAGTGCATCTTGATACCCAGTCAACTCAAGAATCAACCACACAATCCTCACAAAATAAACTAAACCGTGTGACACGTCAAAAGAGTTTGGGATGAATTGTAATTAATCTCATAAGTTTGATCCATACATCCTTTAATTCCACATGACGTCAAACCCTTTGGGTTGTTACCGTTTGTGAAGAAACAATGGAATGAACCAATACTTGGGCCGGTGTATGAAGTTGGGTACCAATTTTCTGGCCACTTATGAATTTTTTTTAAAAAACACGCCCGCGTTATAACGCAAGTGCATTATTTCGCGTTAAAAAAAAGAAGAAAAAATTGAAATATTTTCCCTGGAATACCAACCCAAAGGCTTGGAGGGAATTCCCAACAAGGCCAGAGAAGTGTTTTTGCAAATTCTACATTTTTTCACATAATCTAGTCCGTGCTCACCATCAAGATTGCATCTAGTTCAATATTGAAAAAATTGAAAACATGGGTAATATTAGGCTCTCTCTTAGCTATCCAACGATGTAATTTTTTTCACTTTTCGACAATGTTAAGCCTTTTATCCATAATTTTTTTTGTTTGTATGCTTTTCTTTTTGCCAAAAAGTAGTGTTTAGTGTTTTATTGGTTATAAATTAACTGTTCATCAAAATTTCAAATAAATTACATTTTTAGAAACTAGACTCCATTCTACAAGTTAAAAAAACAAAAAGAAGAAAAAATCAATTATTTTCAAAAATTTGTAGTGGGAGCACGGCCAAAATGCTACTTTTCAAGAAGTGCCCACTTAGAAAATTAGTAAAAAATCAAATATTCATTAAAAAATTACTAGAAAAATTTTGCACGAACTGGATGTTATTACCTAACTTCTGACCGAAGCGATTTTAAAAATACGACAAAAAATTTCACAATGCTCAGTTCGTACAGGAGTTGCTATGTTATGTTTTGCTCACAAAAACAACACCAATTTCTATACATCCCTCTTTCGAACCCCTTAATCTCAACCATTTTAAAAATAAATTAGTAGTTTAGAAAGTAGACTCGGAGCACTTCGATCCTTGTTTGTGTTCCATCTCAAAATTTTGAGTGTAACTATCCTCAATTTCACGTCCAAGGTCAACATTTCCTGATTTCAGAAAAAAAGTGGCCACTTAAGCCCCCTTTTTGGGAACCATCTTGGCACACTTACCCACTTTCCACTTGGAGCATACACTTCTCACACCTATTAACACATCCTCGGAATCACATATCATAACAATCATCTACAATGGAATACGGAGCATTCCAATTTGTAACTATAACTCTATCATATCTCGAGCAATACTCAACACTAACTTCAACTACAGAGGACTTCAAGGCTTGAAAATTTGGATTTAGATTCCTCCAATGTACACATAAATTACCTTAGAATTGCATGACAAGATTCTTCATGGTGGAGCAATGCGGACCACAAAATAGGTTCTTTTTAGAACATTTAAAACTATATTTCAGACATAAAGTTTGTCCAACAAATTTGATCTTCTCGAGACCAACACTTCTTCAACTATGCAACGAGTTGACATCACTGAAAGTTCAATCATACTTATCAGACATCAACTATGCATCAATTTAGACATCACTACAATGTTGACATTAATGAGAACATCATAGTAGCATCATCTCCCATACATCCACCAATCTTCCAGCACCATACATGTAACATTATTAGTGCTCTAGCAATAAAACTTCTAGATGACACAAACAATAAGGCTGAAGCACAAGCACTACTTGTAGGCCTGAAATTGAGAAAGTCATTAGGCATCAAACTTATTTGGATTGAGGGGGACTCCATGATTATAGTTAATTCATGCAAGAAAGAAAATACAGTTAGTTGGAAATGCTTAACGCAATTATAAAATAAGGACTGAAAGTGATACAATGTTTTGACTCTTACGAACTCACACATTATTATAGAGAGGGAAACAAAGTAGTAGATTCACTAGCTAATATGTCGTGGGATTTAGCTGCAGGGTCATTACAATTTCACCAATTAGATCTTGCTAAATACCTTGCACTGGTGTGTATGGATAACAATGAATCCCACCCCATATATGATGCTTTGAGTTTGAAACTAATATTATTCAAATTATAATGTGAGATTAATAATAAAAAATTGAGTTCTCACAAAAGATTCAAGAAAAATGGTGATTCACATGTCCTAAATTTGATTCGATTGTATAGTATTATTTATTAATTTCATATTAAGGAAACACATTCACCTTCTATTTTATCATCCTCATGTTATCTAACACTCTTATTTTTATCATCTATAAGATTATGGATTACATACTTTATAGATTACTTTGTTGTATTTGGTACTCATTTTCGTCATCTTGTCTCATGTGTGGTTTGATTTATTTTTGCAAATATCTTTCTTTCTATACCTGGCATTGTCCTAGATTTCTATGTTATCTTTTCCCTTTGTAGATCTGTTTGACCTTGTGATATATGCTATTTTTTATTTTATCCCTTTTTTCTATATGTTGTATCCCTTTCACCTTTCCATATTTTTATTTCTTTAATCAAACTATTTGATGAGAATTTATGTCTTAATCTTAGAGAAATAACCACCTTTAAGCTCCCAAACTCTCACTTTTCCAATATTTTCATGATTGATAAATACCAAATTTGGGTGGAAAACCTTTCCCCTTATCATTTCTAGGCAGTTGATCCACCTTTAACATGAAGAATTCCCCTGATTATTGGGCACAATGAAGAAGCAATTTCATCATCTTTGAATAAAGCTTAATTGTTCACCATAAAATCATCTAATTAACATAAATGGGTTGTACTATGTTTCCAACCATATTTGCGTCAAATATCAAAAACAAATTACTCTCATCCTTAAGTTTTTACATAGAAGCAATAGAATTTCCTCTTGAGAGAAACTTTTTTGAAATAGTTTTTATAATTAGCTTCTTACATAGAAACAATATAATTTCATCTTGACAGAAGAATTTGAGAAATATTTTTCAGAGAGGTCAACACATGTTAAGGTTAAGAAAAATTATACAATGTGTTATCTTTCATCTCATCCATGACAATTTTTTTTGGAGGATCATAAGAATCTCTATTGTCAAAATAATTATGTTATGGTAATTATTTTGTATATTTTTGCACATGCTATCTTCTGTTTTAAAAAATATAATAGATTTATTTTGATGGTTCATTATGTTACCTAATCTATAAATACTCACTTTTGAAGCCATCTCTCATCCCTCAAACATTTCCATCAATCCCCATGTCCATTTTTTTCCCATATTCTCTATCACCCATCTCCTCCACTCGCTCCTAGCTCATTTTTCTTTACATTCTATAAAAAATAAATATTACATATTAATCTTCATATTAGTCAAAATTTATTTTTATATTATATTTTTACTTTCAAGTTACTATTTGGTTATGTTTCCCCCTTTATCTATCACATTATCTCAATTGTACACTTTATAATAACAAATCGTTGTTTACCTTGTCCATATCTTTTATGATTCACCATAATATTTTAAAAATAGATTACATCCTTCCCTCCATATCATTTTTTGTAAATATTTTCTATCCGTTTATAGTCTTTCTAGTCCCCCAAGTCAACCATATTCAATTTTTTATATTGCATCCTAGTTTTCAATACACATAGCATCTATTTTTGCATGTTAATAATATGATTAATTTACTTATATAATAACATTATTGGCATATTTGTGTGAAATGAATCCATATTTAAGAACCCTCAATAGTTGTAATTGAGATAGCTTCTACTTCAACCCTTTATTTTATGTGTGTTTGTATTAATATTTTATGTTTGAAAGTAAGTGTTGAGGAAATATATGTTAGAGTTAGAGATAACAACATTTTAGATAAGTTTATGTAAGATAAGAAAGAAGATATATGTAAATTTTTAGACAAATATATGTATCATACTTATCCTCAAACCTAGGCACATCTTGTGACTTCTTTAGACTGGGTATAACACTAGGTGTAAACCTAGAATTATCCTTTCTAAGATTAGGCACAACATTGAGCATAGATCATGAATTCTGCTCTAGCATAGGTTCACCTAATACTTCTTCTCGAGGTTGGATGCACCACTTCCTTGTAGTGAAGTCCCAACCTTAGAATTTTGATGAAATTTTGTCTAGAGCCTCTTGATGGCCTTTTGGTTCTATTTTCAAGGATCCGTTAATAAAGATCTAGTTGTATCTTTAAAAAAATGAACTTTTCAGAAAACTCTTCAATGTATTTCTATTAGTTGGGCATGCATTTTTTGATTTTACCCCACACTTTTCTCACTATATTGACTTTCATTTATATAGTTTTTTGTCAAAATCTAGTTTTGAATACACTTAAACAATATTATAATCAAATTACCTCAACAATTTCTCCTTGATCTTAATACTCTCCTCCATGTTGGGTGCAAATACTGCTTGTAGTGAGGTCCTAATCATGCAAATTGAAGAAATTCAATTAGAGTGTTTTCAAACTACCTTGAATTTGATTACAATGTTTCGTAGCGTTTCCAAGTGTATTTATTCCATTTGTTTATTATTTTCTACTTCCTACTATGTATAAAAATGTTCCTATTTAAAGAGAAAAAAATTGCATGTCAAAGCTAAGTATTAGAGTCATCTATTATTGTTGTGTTCTATGTATTTAAAATACTTAAATAGTAATAATAATGTACTCATTTACATAATCAATTAACACACACATAAAATTAGGGGAAACGTAATCTTTCTATCATTAATTTTGATTGACGTATTTGACTTACACCTCCACTTCTAATTTATCTCTAGATTAGTACTAAATAATATTTGATTTGTTGATTTTTTTCTTTGAATTTTTGTTTCCTCTTGTTGAAATGTGTATCTTATTCCATATCATGACACATGCATATTTCTCTTTCACATTCATAGAGGCCTAACTAATCCTTTTATTTTCCTTACAGTTCTTTCTAATCATCTTCCTATGTTTTCCTTTATCTTTAATCACATTATGAAATCTTCTATAGCTCCTTACCTATATGTCTCTTTCTAATTATTCTCTTATATCAAACATGCAACGTTTTACTCTTTTTATCGACTTTGTCACTACTCATGATGACTTGATGCCTTGTAATTCCTTTACCCATGTTGATGATGCCGTTTCTAGTGTTTCTCACAGGAATTTCAAAGATAGAGAAATTTGGATTTTAATATCGAATTATATTCAATTTAGTAATTTTGTGAAAAATTGTTTTGGCCAAAACTTTTTGTACAATGTAGGTTGCAAGTAGTTTTGGGTGAAATAGTGTCACCCAAAACTATTTTTTAGCCCAAAGTATAACACAACTTTGAACTTTCCTCCATTATCACATGTATGAATATTTCTCACTTTAAATATATATATTCTCTAATATATTTGAGCCCTCCATACACTTTAACTACCAACCTTCTTTTATCCTTTCTCACATATGCTATATATTGTGTCCATAATAAGGTCCAAGTATTTCACCTCTTCTACTTCTAATATTAAAAACTCCGTAGTGACTCTTATATCCTCATCGGGCAATCCGTATACCGTCCCTTCCTCGATTGGGTGTCTAGTGACAAGCAGCATACAAATATGCACAAACAGATCATCAATTTTCATATCCACTTGGTCTAGTCTTTGGTGATGAGTAGTTGCATTTTACTCCTTGCATTGGGTTAGATAATTGGGAAGGCATTATAAAGGCAAAAAGTAAAAGAAAAATGGAACGTAAAAAAACGTATAAATATCTGAGATGTAACTGAAATCCATAAAAGCAACTCAAAGGCCATCTGAAATAATAAGAGAAAATCACTCTACGTGTTTCTCATTATTTTATTTCTTTCTTTCAATCGATAAGCATCGAAAAAATGTTGATTTCCGGCCTTCAAATTCAGGCCTAGCGGTGAACAAAAGAGAGTTGCTAATCTGACATTTTATTCAAGCATGAACAGGAACGCCAGAGGGGTATCCACGTTATGTAGTTTAACAATACAAAGTGGGATTAGCGAGGAGATATGCCTCAATCTTCTTGAACAGAGCAGCGCCCATTTCTTTAACCTCCTTCACTTTCCCTTCGTCCTCAGCAGGAACGCCGGGAAGGGTGTCAAAATGGACTATAGAGCTGCAAACGCACCCTCCCTCTGCTTTGGGGGTGCATTTTATTTCGTATTTGGCAGAGGCCACTTTCTTACCCAGCAGTCCTCCTTCCACATGGCTGTAGCGGTACACAAACTTCTCCTCGTCCACCTCCTCTACTTGCTCCTTCACATAGCTGAAATCCTTGTTGGCTGCATCACCAAAGCCCATCAGTACAAAGAAAGACAGTTGTAATTGTAAGAAGATATTTAGATGCAGAGATGATACATACCAGGAGTGAAGTTTATTTGCTTGATGCTGCCTACACCTCCGTCGCCTTGCACGAATGTGATGCTTGAAAAAAGCTCAGGTACTTGCTTGGGCATGAGATTATGGCCATCCTTCACCAAGGCATTCCACAGTCTCTTCGCCTCCACTGGAGACTCGATTTCATGACTCACGCTTCCCATCACCATCTTCTCTGATTAACTCTTCTTTTCCTTTCTTCTACTTCCTCTTCTGGCGTTCAGCTGTGGTTTTGTGAGAGGAAGATGGATGGTATTTATAGAGCTCCTCCTGAATTCATCACATGTGAAAGTAAACATAATTTCAGTCAAGTCAACAAGCGATACAGACATTTTAGAATGGCCCAACAATACGAAAGACTTCTTATCGTCTCACCTACTGCTATATGGTAGTTGCGTCCTCTGATCAAAGGGTCGAAGTCTTATAAAGAAGGCTTCTAGAGGATGGTACTATTCAACTCCCGTTGGCCGTTTCTAATCGCCCTTCCCGTTAAGTCTTAATCCCGCCCAAAGTTTATTTCTTAAATTTTCTTTCTCCCGCCCGTGTCAAAATGGGAGCTTTGGAACAGGGTATGGGCGTCCATCATTACTGCTGAAAATGTTCGGGTGGACATCTATGCAAAATATGAAAGCATACACAAGGGACGGGAACTGTTTGACAGAATACTCAAAGAAACGTGGTGTCATTGAACGCTACGATTGCAGGATATGCACAAAATGTATTTGTTGAAAAGGACTTAGAAACTTTCAGTCGAATCTAATCGGCAGGTGTAAATCCAGTCTCTGCAATATTTGTGGTCACCCTCCCTGCCTGCGCCAAAATGGGAGCTTTGGAACGGGGTATGGACGTCCGCCACAGGATAAACGAAATCAATTTTGTCAGATCTTAGCTGCAACTGCCCTGGTAGACATGTACGCAAAATGTGGAAGCATAGACAAGGCACACGAACTGTTCGATAGAATACGCCAACGAATTGTTTACAGAATTCCATGATTGTAGGATATGCAATAGACAAGGAACCCCAACTCTTCGACGGAATGCCATGCCGCAAAGCATGTGTTATGCTAGGATTGCATAATCTCCATCGCCTTTCTTCTTAGGGTTGCATAATCTACACAATGGATTTTGGACTTGATTTTGTGTTATGTTGTTTTCGCTATAGGTAGCTTCTAAACTCTTGTAAAGGACTTTATTTCTATGAAGTTAGTTTTACATACCATTTTTTCTACTATGTCTTTTTATCCGTCGGTTATTACTTTATTTATAGTTGTACATTTAATGTTCTTTAATCTTCATGTCACGTCAGCAATTGATCTTCAACATTCGATATTATTTCCTAGGTTACTATTTATTTCTTGAAACCCCACACTTAGGTATATATAAATTTCTAATATCTCATTTGGTTCGCCATGCTTACAATTTTTATGCTAGTTTTCAACATAGTGTGTTATCTTTGTAATGTTAGCATTAAGTATGTTTTATCATTATTTTTGAACTGTATCATATTAAATATCTTGATTTAAAAACTTTATGTTTCGTCATTATAAGAAGCGCTTAATATTTCATCATAGAATTCTCATTAAAATTTTAGATAGTTCAATAGACATGAATATTCTTACTCTTGGACTAATCTACCCTCTAGGATGCCTTCTTTTTCTTAAATGAAATAGTCATTGCATTAGGAAGCTTTAAATTTCCACTAGTAAATTTTTCTAGGTAATTGCAACCCGTTTCAACTATTGCATTGTGTCTTTGCGAGCTAAATTTTAAATAGTTAATTTTTCTATGCATATGTGTACGTAATCATAGTCCAATTAACTTAATTTTCTAATTCAAATCATTAATACCCAGTTCTCTAACCCAAGTTTTTACATGGTTACAAAGTCATCCTCATAATTGTGATCTTCATTTACTAAAATCTAAAAATTAAAATCAAACATTTCTTCCGTATATAGGCCACTTTACACTTTGGTCTTAAGCAAACTATGTGTGCAATCTTTGAAATTGATGTAATTTTCATGTATAAAATAACATCAACTTGCACTCATTCAATTAACATAAGGAATCACTAGTTATTAGAAGAACAATAATTTGAAATTGCACTAAAATTCTAGAATCAAGAAAGAAATCGCGCACATCTAATCACACCCATCCTAGTGCACGTGAATCGCCTAGTAATCATCCTACTGTGTATGCTTGAAGTTTATTATCTATTTTGAGGTATTTTTAAATGCTACCCTAATAGAAAAACCCTTAGACTGTGAAAGATGATATTATTGTTTAGTAGCCCAGTTATCTAAGGATCTACTAAGTAGAATCCAAAGGTCATCAAAGATTAATTTTTTGGGTGTAAAGTGAGATTGTGGTTGCGAGCTAGATCTAGAACTATGAAATCAATCTAACATTTAACGAAGAATTATATATTAATTTTGGTCTATATACATGACTATTTGGAACATTTCAAGGTCCTAAGAAACACAAATCATATTTTTATCAATTAACATTTATTCTTTGGTCATAAACTAAACAATATCAATCTTATTTTATTATTTATAGTGCAATTGCACTTTTATTCTAATATTTCCTAATCTAATACACTCCACTCTATTTTTCTCATTCAATCTTAAATTATTTGTGTTTCATTGCTCCATTTACGTAATTAACTTAAACTGCCCATAAATGAATCTTGTATTTCATTTTAAATTGAATTTCAACAAATTTTCTTGGAAGTTGATCGCATGTGGCCTAAGTTGTGGTTGTAAGTTAAAGGGTACTATTTCATGTACTATCCTCCAACAATTTTTTTTTTTATGGTCGACCTTTACCAACACGCCCTAAGTGTTGACCTCTTAGCCAGCTGATGTGGGGCCCACTTAACCTATCATGCTTATTGTTCTTTATTCTCGTTCATCATTCACATTCAAATTGTTCCCACAAAGTCACATTGTTTGGCCACATCCAAAAGATAGGTTTCCAACCCAATAAATTTTTATTTGCCAGTGCACTCATGTATCATGCGGAAATGGGAACTTTGGAATAGGGTATGGAAATCCATCAAAGCATAAAGAAATGGGGATTATTTATATATTACATTTGGAAATGCTTTGGGATGCATATAGATAGGCACACAAACGATTTGATAGGGTTCCTCAAAGAAATGTTGTCTCATGGAATGTCATGATTGCAAGATATAGATAAAAGGAATTGTTGAAAGGGGCTCATAAACTTTCAAGAAAATGAAATTGGTAGGTGTAAATCCAAAATCTGTAACCTTTACTAGCATCCTACCTACCTATGCAAAAATGGGAGCTTTAGAACATGGCACACAATCAATCAAAGGAT
>VDFB02150230.1:0-42131 GCA_007258455.2 Sequoia sempervirens | reverse complement strand
CTCATATTTATTGATGCAAAATAGGTCCAAAGTCACAAATTTGATGTAGAGTTAGTTATAGTTTTGTACAAAATTTCAAGTGCCACATAGAGCAAAGATATTCCAGTTTTTTATATTATGTCATCAAATTTGGCACTTCATCAAGATTTGTATCTCCATCAACATTAACAAAAGCAAAGGTATGTACTTGAATCCCTTGCATTTAAATTTTTCTATATATATAAATATTTTAATATTTTCCCTCAAATCCATAATATATATATTAGTGTGTATTTATTTATTGCAATAAAGAATTAACCTAAGTAACACATTAAGAATTTTAAGGATTTGTGCTTGGAAAAAATGCATAACAAATTTTTTTGTTGGATGTCGTGTTGTATAGTTTAGAAAAGCTCAAAATATGAATAGGATTTTAAGGCCATATATTATGGTAGCTTACAATGCAAAGAAGGAAGGAAATCTATTATCAATTTTAATCTACAATTTAATACCATATGAAAAACCACATGTAGTATTATCTAAAATTAATTCTTTACATATTAATTTTATAAAATACACTTACCATTCAATAAACTTCTCCTAAGAAAGAAACCCTAAGTGAACATTAATTGAACCCTAATTGTAGATTCATAACTCTAATCATAACCCTAAGCTTAACACTAATCCTAATCAAACCCTAACCCTAGCTCCAGTTATCATATAATCTAATTATCTCTCATTCAAATTTTGCTGAATTATTTTTCCTTTTAATTTTAATGTATATATTTTTGTTTATTAGATCTTATTTTATGAATATATACAAATATAATTTTACTTGCCATTCATTCTATGCTCATTTTTCATGATTTTAACATTCATTTTCCTGGAATATTAGATCAATCTCATTCATATGAAACCCTCAACATTTTAAATTGAATTCTACCCAAAACATAGACACACAATCAAATTCTCAAAAGAAGAATCGACAAATATCATTAACATTTCATTCAAAATTCACTCAAATCCACATAAGGAGAGAAAATATTAGAATTATATGTTTATTCATGCTTTTTAAGTATATGCATACATTTTAAGATAATTTGCATATATTCATCCAAACTCAAACAGCCTATCTATTCCATTCTATCTCCGGCTAGGCTTTTACAAATTAATGGCACCAATGTATATCACTTCCTCATTAGAGGACATATATCTTTCTACCCATATATCTAACTCAAAACCAGCTGAGCTTTCATTAGTTCTCTCCCCTGCCAAAATTTTGAATTCCTTATATGACAAGAGAGTTAAATAAGCTGTGCTCAAATGTACTCTCACCAAATTTTCATTTGAACAAAATTTCCATTGCATTTGACTTTCATTACAAAACTTCCCACATGTTGAATCTGCAAAACATATATAGTGCATGAACTGGGATAGCGTAAAAGAATAGGGAACACAAATTGTCATCAAAATCCCCTTGTTGCTATCCACACAAAAAACTAGGCAACCAAATTGCAACGAAGGCACCACAACAACTTCTTATTTACCCACCACCCTACCCTTACCAAAACTCAAACCCTGGTATACACGCCCGCTTCTAGTTGTTGCCCAATACAGTAGACCCTCAACCTCCTCTTCTTTCTTGTCCTTGCCCAATACGGTTCTAGTCCATCCGCTTGGGGTTTTAATAGTTGATGAGCCCACACATATCATTTCCTCATCAAAGGGAAGACTGTGATTGAAGCGACTTAAATACCGACAGTAGTCTGAGTCGGTCTCGGTTACATCATCAGAAGTGTTTCTTGTAAGGTCAATAGGCGAGTGTTGGCCGCATCCAAAGCACACTGACTGCTTGCCTTTGTCATCTACCAGTTGAGCAGCAATTAACTGGAATTGCAAACTTCTACTGCAACCAAAGCAGTAGAAGGTTACAATTCCAAGACGTTGATGCTCAACCAAAGCACCTTCCTGAATAGCAGGACCGAGCTTTTGTGAGCTCAAATGAACAGACCTCCTTACTGACTTACTCATTTTCTCTTCTCAGACAAGCACTCAAACTTGATTAGACTCAGCCCACAAAGTGCTCTAACTGCTACAAGAATGACACTATCAGCAGTTAATTCCTCTTGTATTTATTGTGCGAGGTAACGGAAACCTTCATCAATGCTTAGTAAATATGCATGTGAAAACATGGCAATTTGGCAACGTATGTACTGTCACGGTTTAACTAGAGCTGAATGAGAATCCAAAGATCACCCTTCATGATTTCCAACAACAAATCTTCACACAGATTGAGATAGATGTGACTACACAAGCAAGGAATAATTCATTAATGCTTCATCAACCTTCCTCTTCCTCCTATGAGCTAGCAGGGAACAACAGAGATTTACATTAGCTTTTGATCTTGGTTGTCGATCTAAAACCACGGGTTATGAGCTCAATAGTGGAGATTGGGCCCCACATTCCAAACAGGACACACATCTGCCTTTTACTGACCTCACGTGAAATAATAGGGCGACACCTTAGGTCTGCGAGTTGGCAGGGTACGATCAAGATCTTCTCCCATATCTTCGAATATGGAAAACCTACACATTGCATGGTTAGTATTTAATGAAAGGATTTGGCTAAGTCATTGGCGACATGACCACTGGAGTTAATGGCTTAGGCTTACGTCACTAGATTAAAATTAAAACCCAACTTTGATTTTAATACTTTATTTCCTCCATAGGGTTTTATTTCCTAAGTCTCGGTTGGCCCCGTTAAATTCTTATCCCAACCCTAACAAAGAACAAAATGAGATTAAAAGCTAAAGTTGTATTTGTTGATTTATAGCTTTTAGTTCACAAAGAGGAGATTCAACCCAGAGAATTACCAATTCTTATTTGTGCATTTTTATATGAATCCAATTGAATGCCTTTCCATATCATTATGGAAAATTTTATTATTGCAACCCTAACTCTAACACTAATTAAACCTTGACCCTAACTTGATTGAACTCGTATTATAACCCTAACTCTAACACTAATTGAACTATAATCGTAACCCTAGGTATTGTTGAAACCTAACCCTAATTGTATCAAAAACCTAGAGAACTCTAATTGAACCCTAACCCTAAAATAGACAATAACCCTTACCTTAATTGAACCCTAACTCCAATCCTAGCCCTAATTTAAGACTAACCTTAACCCTGACCTTAATTAAACCCTTATTGAATTATAACCCTAATTGATCCCTAACCTAAATTGAATACTAATTGAACCTTAACCCTAAGTGAATAGCAACCTTAATTAAACTCCAAGCATAATCCTATTTGAATTTTGACCCTAATCATAGCCATAATTCAACCCTAACCTTAATTGAACCATAACCCTAAATATGAGTTCAATTAAGTTTAAGGTTCAAATAGGGTTAGAATTTAGTAAAATTAGGTATAGGATTCAATTACAGGATTAGGAATTGAGGTTGGGGAGTAGATGGGTTCTATGATAGAGGCTTGGGGTTAGTGTTAGGGTTCAATTGGGGCAAGGAGTTGAATATTAGGGATTAGGGGTTAATAATTCAATTAGGGTTTCATGAATGTTAGTTTTAGAATCATAGTTATGTTTAGGGTTGGATATATAAGAGTAGAGTTAGGTTTGAAGTTAATTAGTGTTAGTTTTAGGGTTGGGGTTATGGTTAGACTTATAATTAATGTTAGTATTGGGATTAGATTCTATCACTTTAATAAAATAATTTTCTATAAATTCATTCAATTTTTTTTTTTTTTGAAATTATATAATTTAAAATATTTTAGAATTACCTATGATGTTGATATATGAGAGATATAGCAAATCTAAACTCTATACAATTTATAGTTAACTTGACATTGTGTAAAGGTTTAAGTTATGAATGTTATAATATAAAAAATAAATGTGTTTTCAATGTTTATTTGTGGAGTTTAAAAGATATTGCCAATAATGTTGCAATCACTAATGATTAATTTTTTCTTGATGGTTAAAATAGATTGGTAAGTAAATTTATCTATAATAAGTAAATTTATCATTGATTTTTCTTGATAAGTAAATCAATACTTCATAAATTTATCTATAATTCTTATTTAATTTTTCTTAATTATATTAAATTATATTTTATTAAATTGTTAAAAAAATTAAATTACTTATAAATAATTTTATGTGTTTTTTATAATTAACTTGATATTGTGTATAAAGGTTTAAGTTATGAATGTTATAATATAAAAAAATAAATTTGTTTTCAATGTTTATTTGTTAGTTTGATGTGAGAATAATGTTGCATAGTAATGATTAAATTTTTCTTGATTGGTTAAGTGATATTGTGAAATTATTCTATATTAATTTAATGCTATGAATGCTATATAATATAAAGAAAAATATTTCTAATATATTTTAATGCATCTTTTATATTTTATATAAACAAACATCTAAAATAAAAATGTGATTGTAAAAAAAATACAACAATGAGTGAACATACATTTAAAGTTAAAAGTGAAATTATAAAACAAATTGTAAATTTATTTTATTTTTCTTCTATAAATATAATTTTTTTATTTGTCGTCTGCCTAGTAATGCCCACTTCTCTTTTTAATGAATGTTTTATTTTGCAAGGGTTGATTTAGTGCTGTCGTTGATCTATTTCCTGCAGATATCAACAGTGCCCGCCATCCCGTGATTGGGAATTGAAGGATAGTGAAATCACAGGTGGGCGCCACTTGTCTTATCCGAGGGATCAAATTTGAGCTATCGCTGACCAACTACCATTTGATCTAAACCATTCCCCGCCATCCCGCGATGGTGCTTGGGTTGATTGCGAAATCATGAGCGGGCGCCACGTGTCTCATCTGATGAAGCCTAAAGAGTAAAGGAAACACTAGCCGGCTTTAAATGTATTAAAGGATGGATTACCAAAGTGTTCTCGAGACGCACATGTTCTAAATCAATATATATGTTATAATCTCACTGGAAAAGATGTTCAAAGGTTAACGACATGGCTGGCGACTGTGTTAAAGGAACGAGATCAATGACGCCCGCTATCCCGCGATCAGGGATTATAGGGATCGCGATATCACGGGCGGGTGCCACGTTCCCTTCCTAAAGGATGAAATCTGCATGACCATTGATGAGCTGTCTCTTCAAGATTGACGGTGCCCGCCATCCCGCGATTAGGAATTTTGGGATCGCAATGTCGCGGGTGCCTGCCATGTGTCTCATCCAATGAAGCCTAAGGAGTGAAGAAAGTGTTCACCAGTTTTAAATGTATTACGGGGCGGATTACTAATGCGCTTGTAAGATGCACGTGTTTTATTTAAACGCAGATGTTATGATTTTAAGGGAAAAGCTGCTCGATAGTTAAAGGAAAGGACGGCGACCATTTTTGAAGGAGCAGGATTTATGGTAAAAAGATTGACGGTGCTTGCCATCCCGCGATGATAAATGAAAGGATTGCGATATCGCGGGCAACCACCACGTGGCATTCCTTCGTGGCATATGACATAGTGGGCCCCTTTATTACCGTGTTGGTGATTATGTCAGCTTGTTTTGAAGATGGTCATCGATGATTTGATCAAGCTGAAGGATCAACGACTCAAATTTAAATATGTATAAAATTATGGTTGGAGTCATTCGTGTAGCCCGCGAGTGAGCTTTAATGGCAGATGAGACATCCACTACCAGAATTTGATTGATATAAAATCAATTTACTCGTCTCATTTGTATCACAAAGCATCCAAGTATTTCGTGAAAATAATTTCATAGCCAAAGGTGAAATTGCGAGTAGCTACTGCCAGAAATTGGAGTTTGTGCGAAAAAAGCTGAGTTAATTTTCTCTATTTCCCAGTCATTTTGCACCTAAATTTGGGAAAGGGGGGGTCTACTATGCTTGTCACTAAGTTCATTAAAATATTTTGTTAGGGTTATTGTTTAATCATAAATTGTGAGGAATTGCGGTATTTTTACTCTGTAATTTCCTATCTCTACTTAGTCATAGCCACTTGAAGTGTAACATTGTAGTGAGGCCCTAGTTTGTCTAAAATGGCACTAACTAAGCAGCACTCTGGCCACATTGAGTATTTGAAAAGAAACTTGTACGATGATTTCCTAGATCAATTTCCATTATCAACAAATGAGAAAAGGAAAGGTTTGTTATTGATGCGAGGGAAAATCCTAGGGGAGGGGTTGGTGTGTAATAATTCCAACATTACTGATGCTAGGGTTCCACTCACAGGCTTAGAAATATTCAGATTATGGTATGGACAGAGGAATTTGCCTCATCCTTTTTCAAATGGATGGATGTAGGACATGGGAAAGCTGGTTGTTCCAAATGTGTTCCCTGATGTGGACTTACTTAGAGTAGTGGCCAAAAAATATGACCCTATCACACAAGTAATCAGAGATAATGATGGAGGGGTTCTATTAGAAATTAACAGAGATGTTATTCAACAGACTTTTGATTTGAGTGAGCCAAGTGATGACTTGGTTCCTATTAATCTTGAAGAAATGAAGCAGGAGTATACAAAATTCCAATCTCTTTTTAGGGTTAAGCTGCTTCCACCTCATCTGGTTAAGGCAGGGGGTTCACAATTTCACATCAGCCCTAGTGACCAGGAACCCTTTAGATTGAACTATTTTGGAAAGCCTTTCCTAGCTACTTTCTATTCACTATGTCAGATTTTGGGTTTCAGCCCTGGTGTAGTAATGTTGATTGCATACATGTTCATGGGGGTACAAATACAACACCTTAACTTCTCTGTAGCATATGACTTTGCTTCTTTTTTGGTGGAGAGGATAAATAAAAGGACTGTTGAAGCTACATAATGGTGATACTGGTACTCAATTCTTTTGGTATTCCATGTTGATGCATATGTTCTTGTTTAGGAATACTGATTTCTTTGTTGAGAAGATGAACTTAAGACAATCAGTTAATGGAGAAAGATTGCCAATACAGATATGGGCTACAGATTTGTCATGTAATAAGGAAAGCACCAGTCATGTGCAATTTGATAATTGTTTTGCTGTAAGATTGAGGGCTAGATTGATGGTAAATGTACCTACGATCCCTCAAAAAGTGCATGATTTCCTTAGGTCGAAGGAGAGGAAACCAGAATTTAGGGTTTTACATAACTGGGGTGACATTATCCCATATCTAGTCAGCACTGTTTTGAGAATATATGGATTTCAAGGAACCCCTCACATAATGCCATACAATGTGCCACCAAGACTAGGGTTTGTAGAAGTTATGTGGTAGATGGGGTGTATTCATGAAGATAACCTAACTGGAAAGGGGAAGGGAACATTATTCCCTGATTATATAGTAGTGTCTGACTTTACATTTTCAAAGGGAGGATGGAAATATTTTGACAAATTCTTTGTTGATTACCATTTGAGATTTGGTCGAAGGCGACAACATGATCCTGAAGGTTTCTTTGATCTTTTCAGACAAAGAATAAAAGGTGGAAAATTTGTACATGAGTTCAATTTCCCTGAGGACCTAATCAGGAATGAATTTGATTTAAATAGACAGGAATTGAATAAGGAAAAGTGGATAGCTTATAGTAAGCTATTGGATATTGTGCATGAAATGGATCCGACATATGATCCATTGATGGAATTCACTCCGTACCACAAGAGAATTGATTTTTTAATGAAGAATTTCAAGGAGATAATGGACACCTTGACAACCAACAAGATAAATTTAAGGCTAAGTCTAGATATGTAAGAACAAAGTGATATGCCAATTGAAACAAGGCCAGTATGTCAGCCTATAGAAAGGCATCCCATCTATAGGAGGAAAAGGGATACTAGCAGTGATGAGGAAGAAGTAGATAGAAAAGGGAAGAAAATAATGAAGGCGCCTTCACGGCCAGGCCCAAAATTCAAAGTACCTGGGGCTGTCAAAATCATTGAATTAAAATCTTCACTATAGCGCAGTCCCCCATCACCACCACCTGAGCCAAGCCCTAAGAGGCAAAGAACTGATCACATACCTAAGGATCTCACAGATGAAATTATTGTTAATGATCAAGACATGCAGGTTTATATGTTGTCCCCTCCTAGGTCAGCTGAATTGGTTCTATCCAATTTGGATATGAAGGGTAAGAGTGTGCAGGATGCAAGAATGGAGGCTTGCAAGGAGTTCTTAGATGACAATGCATTTGTAAAGACTCCTATATTCTTGCAATTGGCATGGAGGATGAAATTTGAGGAATATCAAAATAAATTCAAGGAGAGAAGAGAATTAAGGCCTGACAGGTCAGATTAGGAGAATGATGAAGAAGTGAAAGCTGAACTAATGGAAGAGTTCAAAAATATCACTCCTGAAGAAGGAAGACAACTAGTGAATCAGGCTGGTGTTTTCATTTTGCTTGAATGGGACATCGTAGATGCAGTGGCTTTCAATGCCATTATGAAGTCCAAGAATCCTTTTCAGGATTCTGAAGAAGTTAAGGCAACATTACAAAACTTTGCCTTCAGTGAAGAATATGAGACCTTAGCAATTTGGGCATTGGCTCCACAAGGAAAAAAGCTAGACATTGTTGATATTAATCCAAATTTCAAAGGAGGATTAATAATAAAGAGGGCTTTAGAGACTACAACAACTGAAGCCACTAGTTTAACTGTGAATGTGGCCAAGTTGGCCCAAAAGACTGCTGAAAAGGAGGAGGCTGAAAGAAACAGCATAATGGAGAAGTATAACATTTTAATTGAAGAATATAGTAAAATGCAACAAAGGAATGTTGAGCTACAAATTGAAGTAGAAAGGTTCAAGTATAGACATACTGGGGAAACATCCAATGCTCCAGGAACCAGCACATCACCTCCCACAGCAAGGTCAATGCCTCCTGCTTCTCCAAATGTTTCTACACCAGGGTCTCCCAGTCAAAATCCTGCTCTTAACCCTCCTCTAGAACAAGTTGATGAACAAATAGAGTGCTCTGTTGATCCAACAAAGAGGCAGCTCATGTAGGAAATTGAAAAATTACAGACATTACTAAGGGTAAAAGAGGAGGGTTTTCTTTCAAAAGAAAAATTAATTGTTACTCTTGTTTTGGAGCATTTAAATGAAAAGGTGGATAATAAACTGCCCTCTATACATTTTTTGTATTCTTTGCTATCTGAAGCAATAAATAATATTGATAGGGATTAGGGGATAGTGATTCCAATAATTCAAAATTGGATCCCTAGGGAAAATAATCTAGATGTTATGAATAAAGCCTCAAGGTTTGATGTAAATAACAGGCCCCAATCATTGAAGCCTACTTATAAAATAGTTAAATCATTGCAAGGTTTTCAGACCTTACCAGATGATCTAAGTAGGAAGATTAAGGAATTAGTAAAGAACTTCAATGATTGGGGTAACACACTGTTACCTGATATAACTGATGAGCAGGAGGAAATCAGAACACTCCAACAATGGTAGGATCAAGCAAGTAAAGTCATCAATAATCAAATTAAAATAATTTGTGAGGACTCAAATTATGATTTGTTGGTAAATTGTATGGATAAGATTATTAGTACCAGCTCATTTTTGGAATCTTTTGAAAGAGATGCTAATCAGGTGCGGTAAATTATTTGCCTTATAGTACAAAGGTAAAAGAGGTGATTGATTTTGACTGGCCAACTGACGAAGAATACCAAAGGTGGGTGGCTAAGTATTTGAATGATGATGAGTAAGAGTGGGCTACCGACAGGTGGAAAATAAAATGTTGCGCTTATAGTGTTTCCAATTTTGTATGGATGACTTCCTTGGCATGGGTTTCGCGTGGTTTTTTGTTATTACATCAACCTTCCTCTGCCGACATGATGAACAAGAATATGCTCCAGGATGATTATTGTTGTAACAATTTTTAAACAAGAATATTTTTCAAGGTGGTGGCTATTGTAACAAATTTTGGAATATCACCAGGTGCTCCAATTGACTGGTGACAGGTGTACTTTCTGGCTTGGTGCTTGTTTGCTCCTTCATTTTCTATAAGAAGGATTTCAAGGCCAGAAGTACGGGTTAGCAAGTTAGATAATTTTTGTCGAGCCTAGGTGAAGTTGCAGAGCGAATTGTAAAGTCTGAAGGTTTTAGAGTGTAATACCCCTCATGTTGCTGCTTGTTCTTGGCATTCTCTGTGGCTTTGTTTGGAACATTGTGGTTTTGATGATACTGTTGATGTTATGTTGTGGTAGCTTAGATTGTTACTAATTATATTACTTTTATGATGCCATGGATATTACAATGACATTTTGATTACGATTGTTTTGATGGAGTTAATTGGAATGCAGTAGGCTAGAGAATAGTAATTGATGATGTTGATGCGGATTAATGTAATTCTATAATGCAATAGATGATGATATGATTTGGTGAGGGGATAGGGTAGCATCACTCGTTCGCGAGTGCCCTGATACACTACAAATCCTTCTCACGATGCTTTGTAATTGATTATATGTATGTATGTTGTGTACCACCTTGTTGGATGTAGGCTTTGCAGGAATAAGACTCGATTCCACCTATTTTGATAGGACAGGGCGAGCATCAAACCAACCCAACGACAGGAAGTTGAACAAAGGTGACATGGAAGTCACCCTATCCCAAGATGTCAACTGTCTTGTACCTTCTTGGTTTTGTGCGTCTTGGTCATAGCCATTTTGTTGTTACGTTAGTCTTTTTATGTAACTGTGATTTTATGACTTATCTAATGTGGTGTATGGTTTTATGTTGTGATTTAAATAATTAAACAATTAATAAAATAAAGCATAAATTAATAAATAAATAAATGCTGTAGTTAGTTAAATTATTAGATTTATTTTGGAAGTCATTCAAATGGTTGATTCAATTATTTTAATTGGCATATGTTTAAGTAATAAATGTTTTATGGTGATGAAATATAAGATAAGGAAATAAATAAATAAAGAGTTAAATTATGTGGACTTGTATATATATTAAATATTTAATTGGTCAAATAAGATATGCCTATAACGGAAGGAAAATTATGGGCATTCATTGCAACGAATGCATGATGAGGAAAAAAATTGAAATGCCAATGCATGTAAAAAGGCAATAGAAGGAATCTTGGGTTAACAATTATTTTTATTTATTTCCGGAGAAGTGACTTTTGGTATTCACGGGAAGAAGAAACGAAAGATTTTTGCTAGGTGTTGATTTTACTTAAGGGATTTCTTTGTACGGGAAGACATTCTTCTTTTGGGAGGATTCTGTAACAGATTGGAGAAGGTTGAGCCTGAAGAGGATTCAGGATTTGTTGCTGAAAGCATTCGACAGTGGAGGATTTATCCTACAGAAAGGAACTAGATTGAGCACAAGAGAGGGAACTCCATCAAAATCATCTACAGGCGAAGGAATCCAGGTTTTTCTCTGTCTATTTCTTTTTATTCTGAATAGCAAATGAAATACAAATTGTTTTTGTGAAATGATTTTCTTTTGAGTTTTGAAAATTAAATGTGTGATTTTGGTTTTGGGAAATGTTCTGCACTATTATTATAAAAATGAAATGTTGGTTGGGTTTGGAAATCAACAGTGTTACTGTTGTTCTGTTCTGGGAAAAGAAATCAGTCCCTTAGTGTGAACTCTGGAGCTATATATCTTTGCTTTGTTTATATACATTCATATTTTAATGTGTATTTATAAATATTCATATATATATACATCTGTGAGCAGATATATATATATACATATATTTTATAATTACATTCTATTTATATGTGTATATTAAATTAAGCACTTATTTATATGGCTCTGTATTCAAAATATATAAATACATATATATATGTATATATATAGATAAATATATATATACACATATAAATGTAATCATATATATTTATTTAATGAAAATTCTTTTTAAAGTCTGTGTGTGGCCGTACTATCGACGGCATTAATAAGTTTTTTTTTTTTGACTTTGTTTTGGCCGACCGAATGGTGGTTCAACCTCGGCCGTAACAACCGTCCGGTCGTCTGTGGAGCTTCGCGCGACAGTCTTTTGGACTGCTACGTATAGTCTGTAGACTGTCCGCTGGGCCAGGCGTCACTTGTGTGTACGCCTCTTATAGCGTTGGAATTCTATAAACCTTGAAACTTGTGTTATAAATTTTGAGCAATAATTCTTTATGTATTAAAATATTTGTGCTTGTAAATAAATGAATAAATATATTTATATGTATATATGTTTATTAATTTGTTTAGTTATATACTGAAAGTCATCTTTTTAACTGGTAAATTGATCAATTAATTCTGTTGTAATCAGACTGTTTCTATTCTGATCTGAGTAAAAAAAGAAATTTATTTTAGTAATAAAATTATGAAAATAGAAAGGAATTGCTATTACATTTGTTAAATTATAAATATCCAAATGATATTATAAGTTAAAAGACAATTTTTGTATTTATGTTAGCACTGTTATTTAATTCTTACTTTAATATGAGTACTGTGAAAATAGAATTTATTGTGGAATTTAAGTAAGTTATTTGTGTACCCTTGTAAGTTGTATCTTGTAAATTAGTTGGGTTTGGGAAATTGTCAGTTAATTGGTGTGGGAACCCATTTGTGTAATGAGAGTATTCTGAAAACTGATATCTTCCAGAGGATTGTGATTTTTGCTGAATTTATATCTTTTCATTATGAGCTTCTGTTATGTTATGTTTTGAGAATGGGGTGTACTGAGTTGTGGGATTTTGATATGGTATTTATTTGCGAGTTGGGTTATGCCTCGCGTATTATTTTTATTGTTATATTTCAATGTTCATGATTGGAATGGTACAACCCCTGTTACCTTTTTGGTTTTGGTTGGGTCTCTAGGGAGAGTGGCTCCTCGTGGGAGATGGTACCCTGTGTAAGGGGAAGGGCACAGGATAACCCACGAGTGAGTAATCAAGTGAAAACCTAATAATTAACTTAGGAGGGTTGGGTAGTAATATCATTATAAGATTTAAAAATATGGATGCCTCATTTTCATTAGTGCTTCTGCAAACTAATGGAAGGCTGAGAAGGCTGTTGTCGGCAAGGTCGTAACCTCATCTTCACGAGAGGTTTACGGCTCCGCATGAGTCACCCTATGGACCGGCGCCTCCAGTTTGGAGGAAGGGAACATGATAGCCATAGATGGGACCGGTGCCTCCAGTTGGGAGGAAGAGCATAGGATAGTCCATGTAGGACTATGCGATGACACTCTCCCCTAGTTGCCCATGTGTATTTATTTAATTGTGTTCCTCTGGAAGTATGTTATGGGAGTTGGTTTAGATTGTTGTTGAATGGACTTATATTGATTTATGGATTATTTCCTTGATACATCTTTAGTGTACTTTTTGGTCTTGTATGATCTCATTGATATTTTACTTATGACCTTGTACTCTTATGGTACTGTGATATGATGTTATTGTATTATTTTATGGCAATTTGGAGTATTGTGTTATGGCTCTATGTTTGGTACTTCTTGTTATGTTTGTACCTCGATTCTTGTCAGTTGACAGTCTTAGTCAGGGTTACTTCCCTATCACCTCTTAGCACAGGGGTGGTCGGGTGGAACGTGCTCCGCACACCATTGGGTTCCCCATCAGCATTCGTTGGCCCAGTCTCATCCTGTTGAATTTTGTACCAAAAGATCTTTATACTCTATTGAGAAATCTTGTATATTGTATTCATCTCACATGATTGGGAACCATGATGTAAACTATATGGATATGATGTATAATTAAAAGATGTTGTAATGTAGTTATCAACTTTGTATCCTTACTTGGCTTTGTGAAATTCCTCATGGTATTACTTTATGATAGAATCTATGTATTCATGTTATGTTGGAATTTATAGTTCCTTATTGTTCATATGGTATCTTTGTGTTGACGCTTGTGACCTCGCGTGCCTCAAAGAACAAAGTTGGTTATGTCATTTGTGTTGTAATGAAATGAAGTATATGATTATGTATATGATTATTTAATATTGTATATTGTTATATTTTTTTTAAAAAAAAAAAATTGTGTGATTTTTATGTGGTTGTTCTTTGGGGTTTGCACGGCGGGCGTTACAACTTGGTATTAGAGCCAAGGTTGCAAACGTTGGGGTCTCTGGGTAGTTATGTCCATTAGGAAACCTTTGTGTTTTTTCTCTTGAGCTCATATGTACCTTTGTCTTGTTGTGCAGAAGCATGCCTAGAGGCAGAGGTAGAGGTAGAGGTAGAGGCCGAGGAAGAGGCCGAGGTGGTGGCTGTGGAGCCAACCAATCGAGTCCTTCACCACCAAGTTTTCACAGTTCTGAGTCGAAGGAGCAACATAATTCTCAGAACAATCCGCCAGGTGGTGGACAGAACCCAGAATAGCCAGGGTTGGATGGTCAGTTGCAGCATGTTTTGGGTGAAATTCTTGATAGATTGGGTCCTAGACCTGATGGGGATTAGCGGGTTGAGAGAGAAAGAGAAAGGTCTCCAAGACATAGGGGAGCTTCAGTTGATCAGGATGCTTTGTTAGCAGGCCATATGAGGGATTTGATGAGAGCTCATCCACCTACCTTCGATGGCTCTAGAGGAGGGTTGGAAGCCGAGACATGGTTAATTGATTTGGGCCGATGCTTCGCAATGCACCCCTATGGTAGTAATACCAAGGCTCGATGTGCTATTATGCATTTGCAGGGTTTCGCGTCCACTTGGTGGCAGCTAGAGGAACAGAAGTTACATATGGATATCAGTATGGTCACTTGGGAGTTTTTCCTGGAAAGGTTCAGGGCTCGCTTCCTCTCAGATCATTGGAGGCAGTGCAGGGCAGATGAATTCCACAATCTTAAGCAAATGGAAATGTCCGTAGAACAGTATGAGCGATGCTTCTATGAACTGAAATAGTATGCAGGGATCAGTCATGTTGAAGGGATGTTGGTATAGCATTTTGTTCGAGGCTTGAACGCTCGCATCAGTGGTGGCATATGAGTCTTCGAATCGAAGACAATGGAAGTTTCTATCAAAAAGGCTCGCTTGGTGGAAGAAAACCTGGCCATGGCATTGGGTGGTCATGTAGGAGTGCAGATTGGTAGTGTGCCAACTCCTAGAGCTGGAGGTCAGACACAGGCAACAGGGCCTTCTAAGAGCCGTTTTGCACCCTCAAAAGGGGGTCAGCAGCAGCAATCTCAACCAAAGCACAAGAATGCTACTTCTCAACATGGTGGCCACTTTCAGTTTCCTAGGGATCAGAACTAGAATCGTGCACGTTAGGAGCAGCCCACATTGAGTTTTAGTCTCCACCTAGTCGTGGGAGCTTCCAACAATCGAATGCTCCATCCGAGGGAAGAGGTTTTGGTCGAGGTTCTGGATGTTTCTCATGTGGGCAGCAGGGGCATATTGCTAGGATGTGTCCTCAAAAGAGCACTTTAGAGTTTAATCAGAGACCAGCTATGTTCGAGCCGACAGTGGGAGACGCAGGGAGATCTCACCGAGTCTTCGCAACAGTGGATAATCATCAAGTGGATCATCAGAGCACCGTCGTTGAGGCTACAGGTTTGTTGCATAAGTCTAGCATTTCAGTACTCTTTGATTCTGGTGCATCTGATTCCTTCATATCTCCTTCAGTTGTTGAGCGATGTAAACTGGGAGCAATAAAGCAAAGCAAAAAGTGGCAGGTTGAATTAGCTTCAGGATCTAAGATTATGGTCAAGAAGCTTGTGTAGGGTTGTAGGTTAGAGTTAGGGGCAATGTCGACTAAGGTGGACCTCATAATTCTTCCACTTGGTTCTTATGATGTAGTCTTGGGCATGGATTGGTTAAGCTCACATCGTGCTATGATAGACTATCGCCATAAAGCAGTGTGGTGTGTGGATGATTTTGGAAAAGAGGTGGAAATTGTGGGTGTTCAGAGGCCTATTTCTTTGAGAATGATCTCAGCTATGCAGTTAAAAAGGTGTTTTCGTCAGGGTTGTCAGCTCTTTGCAGTGTCGGTTAGTGACCTTGAGTCTGAGGTTAGCCGTGAGGTGTCATTGAATAATTACCCTCTCCTTGCAGAGTTTTTTGATGTTTTTCCTAGTGAGATACTGGGTATGCCTCCTAAGCGGGAGGTGGACTTCAGGATAGATCTGGTGCCTGGAGCTGAGCCTATCTCTCGGGCTCCATATAGGATGACCACGCAGGAACTCCAAGAACTTCGTCTGTAATTGGAGGAATTGTTGGCTAAGGGGTTTATCCACCCTAGTGTTTCTCCTTGGGGAGCACCTGTGATCTTTGTCAAAAAGAAGGATGGTTCTCTCCGTCTTTGTATCGATTACAGACAATTGAACAAAGTAACAGTAAAGAATCGATATCCCCTTCCTAGGATTAATGACCCCTTTGATCTGATAAAAAGGGCAAAGGTATTTTCCAAGATCGACCTCAAATCAGGGTATCATCAGTTGTGGATAGCAGAGCCCGACATTCATAAAACTAGATTTCGCACTCGGTACGGACATTACAAGTTCACAATGATTTCGTTCGGGTTAACGAATGCACCTTCAGTCTTTATGAGTCTAATGAATGGGGTGTTTCGAACTTACTTGGATAGGTTCGTCCTCGTGTTTCTTGATGATATTTTGATCTATTCTAGGTCTATGGAGGAACATGAGGAGCACCTAAAGTGGGATTTCCAGTGCTTAAGGGACAACCAGTTATATGCCAACCTGGAAAAGTGTGACTTTTATAAGACTGAAGTTCAGTATTTGGGCCATGTGATTTCTGGTGAGGGAATTTCTGTTGATCCTGCTAAGATCTAGGCTATCATGGATTGGCCCGTGCCCACTAATGTCTCAAAAATTCACAGTTTCATGGGACTAGCTGGGTATTATCAGCAGTTCGTGCAAGGATTTTCAAGGATTGTGCATCCTATCACATCACTTCAGAGGAAAGGAAAGAAATTTCTTTGGTCAGAGTAGTGTCAACTAGCTTTCCAAACTCTTAAGGAAAAATTGACTAGTGCTCCAATTTTGGCAATGTCAGATCCTACAGGTGATTTCATGGTTTGTACTGATGCCTCTTTGGAAGGTCTTGGAGCCGTGTTGATGCAGGATGGGCGAGTGATTGCCTATGAATCTCAAAAACTAAAGGATCATGAACTCAATTATCCCACACATGACCTTGAGTTGGCCGTAGTCGTTAATGCTCTTGTGAGATGGAGACACTTCTTGTTAGGGCACCGGTTCGAGTTGCATACAGATCATCAGAGTTTATAGTACATCTTCACACAGCCGAATTTGAATGCAAGACAGAGGAGGTGGATGGAATTTTTGTGTGAATATGATTTTGAGGTGAAGTATATTCAGGGTAAGGAAAATGTGGTGGCTGACGCTCTGAGTCGACGCAGGCATGAGATTTCTACAATGACTCTTGAGGTGAATTTGAGGAGTCAGATTCGCGCAGCCCTTCCTTTAGATAGTTGGTATTCAGAGGTGAAAGCTGAGGTGGAGTCAGGCAGAGCTTTGGAAGGGAAATTTGCTAGTTACTCACTGGATTCGGATGGTGCTTTTCATTTCTCTGGATGGTTGTATGTACCTCCTTCAGTGGGTCTTCGTACCCTAATTTTGACAGAAGGTCATCGGGCACCTTACGCAGCGCATCCTGGAGTTAAGAAAATGTATGCGGATTTGCGTTCGCTTTATTTTTGGACAGGAATGAAGCGGGATATCGCCAACTTTGTGGCTTGATGTCTTGAATGTCAGAGAGTAAAGGCTAAACATCATCATCTAGCAGGGTTGCTGCAGCCTCACCTTGTTCTGGAATAGAAATGGGATGTTATTTCCATGGATTTCATTGTTGGGTTGCCTATGTCATCTAGACGACATGATGCTATTATGGTCACTGTCGACAGATTGACTAAGGTAGCTCATTTTTCTCCTGTTCGATCTTCGTATACGACATCTTATGTTGCTAGGGTGTTCATGGAGGATATAGTTAGATTGCATGGGATACCATAGAGGATCATTTCTGACAGAGATCCGATATTCACATCTGCATTGTGGACATCTTTGCAGCAGTCTTTGGGGACTAAGCTGAATTTCAGTTCTGCCTACCATCCTGAGACTGATGGTCAGATTGAGAGAGTTAACCAGGTGCTAGAGGATATGCTACGCATGTATGTCATGGACCAGCAATCACATTGGGAGGACTATCTGCACTTGGTCGAGTTTGCATATAACAATGGGTACCATAGTTCCATTGGTATGGCTCCTTTTTAGGCTTTGTACGGTCGTCCTTGCCGTACTCCTTTGATTTGGGATCGGTTGGAGGAAAGGGTGCTTCTTGGACCCGAAATGCTTAGAGATATGGAGCAATAGGTGGCTCGTATTCGGGAGCATCTTGTAGCTGCTCAAGATAGACAGAAGAAGTATGCTGACACTCATAGAGTTGATCGGCAGTTTGTAGTGGGTGACTGAGTGTTCCTTCGAGTGTGCCCGCGGAAGAGCCCTATTCGTTATGGAAAGGGTTTGAAGCTTGCACCTCACTTCGTTGGACCCTTTGAGGTGTTAGAGTGGATTGGACCTGTTGCTTACCGCTTAGCTTTGCCACCCAGTTTTTCGCGGATCCACGATGTATTTCATGTTTTTGTTCTTAGACCATATTTTCCTGATGTTACTCATGTTCTTGATTGGAATGCTCTTCAGGTCAAGGACGGGAAGCTGGCTCTCGAGCCCGTGGCCATGCTTCAGCGTTGGTGACTTACCCTCAGAGGCAGAGAAATTGATCAGGTACGCATTCAGTGGGACCCGAATGATGAGGCTTCAGCTACATGGGAGGATGCCTCTCATATCAGGGATTCTTATCCTTATCTTTTTACTGGCTTCCAGGAGTAAGCCGAATTCTTGGGGGGGAGGATGTAATACCCCTAATGTTGCTGCTTGTTCTTGGCATTCTCTGTGGCTTTGTTTGGCACATTGTGGTTTTGATGATACTATTGATGTTATGTTGTGGTAGCTTAGATTGTTACTGATTATATTACTTTTATGATGCCATGAATATTATAATGACATTTTGATTACGATTGTTTTGATGGAGTTAATTGGAATGTAGTAAGCTAGAGAATAGTAATTGATGATGTTGATGCGGATTAATGTAATTCTATAATGCAATAGATGATGATATGATTTGGTGAGGGGACAGGGTAGCATCACTCGTTCGCGAGTGCCCTGCTACACTGCAAATCCTTCTCACGATGCTTTGTAATTGATTATATGTATGTATGTTGTGTACCACCTTGTTGGATGTAGGCTTTGCAGGAATAAGACTCGATTCCACCTATTTTGATAGGACAGGGCGAGCATTGAACCAACCCAACGGTAGGAAGTTGAACAAAGGTGACATGGAAGTCACCCCGTTCCAAGATGTCAATTGTCTTGTACCTTCTTGGTTTTGTGTGTCTTGGTCGTAGCCATTTTGTTGTTACGTTAGTCTTTTTATGTAACTGTGATTTTATGACTTATCTAATGTGGTGTATGGTTTTATGTTGTGATTTAAATAATTAAACAATTAATAAAATAAAGCATAAATTAATAAATAAATAAATAAATAAATGTTGTAGTTTGTTAAATTATTATATTTATTTTGGAAGTCATTCAAATGGTTGATTCAATTATTTTAATTGGCATATGTTTAAGTAATAAATGTTTTATGGTGATGAAATATAAGATAAGGAAATAAATAAATAAAGAGTTAAATTATGTGGACTTGTATATATATTAAATATTTAATTGGTCAAATAAGATATGCCTGTAACGGAAGGAAAATTATGGGCATTCATTGCAACGAATGCATGATTTTTTCCAGAGAAGTAACTTCTGGTATTCATGGGAAGAGGAAATAGAAGAGTTTTGCGGGGTGTTGATTTTACTTAAGGGATTTCTTTGTACGGGAAGACATTCTTCTTTTGGGAGGATTCTGTAACAGATTGGAGAAGGTTGAGCCTGAAGAGGATTCAGGATTTGTTGTTGAAAGCATTCAACAGTGGAGGATTTATCCTGCAGAAAGGAACTGAATTGAGCACAAGAGAGGGAACTCCATCAAAATAATCTACAGGCAAAGGAATCTAGGTTTTTCTCTGTCTATTTCTTTTTATTCTGAATAGCAAATGAAATACAAATTGTTTTCGTGAAATGATTTTCTTTTGAGTTTTGAAAATTAAATGTGTGATTTTGGTTCTGGGAAATGTTCTGCACTGTTATTATACAAATGAAATGTTGGTTGGGTTTGGAAATAAACAATGTTACTATTGTTCTATTCTGGGAAAAGAAATAAGTCCCTTAGTGTGAACTCTAGATCTATATATCTTTGCTTTGTTTATATACATTCATATTCTAATGTGTATTTATAAATATTCATATATATATATATATATATATATATACATCTGTGAGCATATATATATATATACATATATTTTATAATTACATCTTATTCATATGTGTATATTAAATCAAGCACTTATTTATATGGCTCTGTATTCGAAATATATAAATACATATATATATGTATATATATAGATAAATATATATATACACATATAAATGTAATCATATATATTTATTTAATGAATTTTTTTTTAAACTCTGTGTGTGGCCGTACTACCGATGGCATTAATAAGTTTTATTTTTTTTTAACTTTGTTTTGGCTGACCGAATGGTGGTTCGGCCTTGGCCATAACCACCGTCCGGCCGTCTGTGGAGCTTCGTGCAGCAGTCTAGGGACTGTACGCTGGGTCGGGCGTCACTTGTGCATACGCCTCTTATAGCGTTGGAATTCTATAAACCTTGAAACTTGTGTTATAAATTTTGAGCGATAATTCTTTATGTATTAAAATATTCATGCTTGTAAATAAATGAATAAATATATATATATATATATATTTATATGTATATATGTTTATTAATTTGTTTAGTTATATACTAAAAGTCATCTTTTTAACTGGTAAATTGATCAATTAATTCTGTTGTAATCAGACTGTTTCTATTCTGATATGAGAAAAACAGAAATTTATTTTAGTAATAAAATTATGAAAATAGAAAGGAATTGCTATTACATTTGTTAAATTATAAATATCCAAATGATATTATAAGTTAAAAGACAATTTCTATATTTATGTTAGCACTGTTATTTAATTCTTACTTTAATATGAGTACTATGAAAATAGAATTTATTGTGGAATTTAAGTAAGTTATTTGTGTACCCTTGTGAGTTGTATCTTGTAAATTAGTTGGGTTCGGGAAATTGTCAGTTCATTGGTGTGGGAACCCATTTGTGTAATGAGAGTATTCTGAAAACTGATGTCTTCCAAAGGATTGTGATTTTTGCTGAATTTATATCTTTTCATTATGAGTTTCTGTTATGTTATGTTTTGAGAATGGGGTGTACTGAGTTGTGGGATTTTGATATGGTATTTATTTGCGAGTTGGGTTATGCCTCGTGTATTATTTTTATTGTTGTATTTCAATATTCATGATTGGAATGGTACAACTCCTCTTACCTTTTTGGTTTTGGTTGGGTCTCTAGGGAGAGTGGCTCCTCGTGGGGGTCGACGCCCTGTTTAAGGGGAAGGGCACAGGATAACCCACAAGTGAGTTAGTAATCAAGTGAAAACCTAATAATTAACTTAGGAGGGTTGGGTAGTAATATCATTATAAGATTTAAAAATATGGATTCCTCATTTTCATTAGTGCTTCCGCAGACTAATGGAAGGTTGAGAAGGCCGTGGTCGGCAAGGTCGTAACCTCGTCTTCACGAGAGGTTTATGGCTCTGCATGAGTCACCCTATGAACCGGTGCCTCTAGTTTGGAGGAAGGGCACAGGATAGCCATAGATGGGACCAGTGCCTCTAGTTGGGAGGAAGAGCACAGGATAGCCCATGTAGGACTATGCAATGACACTCTCCCCTAGTTTCCCATGTGTATTTATTTAATTGTGTTCCTCTGGAAGTATGTTATGGGAGTTGGTTTAGATTGTTGTTGAATGGACTTATATTGATTTATGGATTATTGCCTTGATACATCTTTAGTGTACTTTGTGGTCTTGTATGATCTCATTGATATTTTACCTATGACCTTGTACTCTTATGGTACTGTGATATGATGTTATTGTATTGTTTTATGGCAATTTGGAGTATTGTGTTATGGCTCTATGTTTGGTACTTCTTGTTATGTTTGTACCTCGGTTCTTGTCGGTTGACAGTCTTGGTCGGGGTTACTTCCCTGTCACCTCTTAGCAAGGGGGTGGTCGGGTGGAACATGCTCTGCACACCGTTGGGTTCCCCATCAGCGTTCATTGGCCCAGTCTCATCCTGTTGAAGTTTGTACCAGAAGATCTTTATACTCTGTTGAGAAATCTTGTATATTGTATTCATCCCACATGATTGAGAACCATGATGTAAACTATATGGATATGATGTATAATTAAAAGATGTTGTAATGTAGTTATCAACTTTGTATCCTTACTTGGCTTTGTGAAATTCCTCATGGTATTACTTTATAATGGAATATATGTATTCATGTTATGTTGGCATTTATAGTTCCTTATTGTTCGTATGGTATCTTTGTGTTGACACTTGTAGTGTTTATTTCGATGTGACCTCGCGTGCCCCAAAGAACAAAGTTGGTTATGTCATTTGTGTTGTAATGAAATGAAGTATATGATTATGTATATGATTATTTAATATTGTATATTGTTATATATATTTATTTTTTTAAAAAAAAATTATGTGTTTTTTATGTGGTTGTTCTTTGGGGTTTGCACGTCGGGCGTTACATAGAGAAATGCAATTTAGGTTTTGAGTCATTATGTAATAGGTTTTGAGTTCATAGAGATTTAATGTTGTATAACAGTACTAGCATTTGAGTTGATATGAAAATTCAAGCTCATGTCTCTCCATTGTACATGCATATCTGAACTTTGAATGAAATAACTAAGGGTTGTTTTATCCATCTCATTGTTGTGGTGTGTATGATTCTATTTTAGCTTTAATTCAAGGAATTAATCAAAATGCTTGAATGGGATTATAGGCGGATATGTGTTGTATAAGGATTTGATAAGTAGTCCTGGGTTAGAATGCACACTGATGAAATTCTAATGCAATATTGTCAGGGATCTTATATGTGATGTATTAAATCTGTTATAAACCTCTAGATGCTTATGAATTTGACTCCTGCAATGGATATATGGCACTGATCTAAGTTGTAATTATTCATGTAGTTCAATATTTGTTTGTCTTTGCCTAGAGCTTGCTACAAATTGTAAATCATTGACTATCTTATACAATGGATTGTGTTTAGTTATCTCACGCTCTAGATAGTTGATATTGTCTATGAACACCAATTCTAGTTGATATTATCTTATCGTGTTGAGCTATTAAGTGAGATCATCTGCTATTGTTAATATTGTTTATAATAATGGTGTAGAGGTTGTCAACACATTAAGGGATCACCCTCCGGGTCTTGCAAAGCCCAAAGTGTACGAGGCTTTTAAAGTCCTCGTCAGTTGGTCCAGGTCCTTCGTTGTTTCGATTGGAATTGGAAATTCCATAGGTATATTAGAAGACAAACCTAGTTACATTGTAAAAAGAACCAACATACACATCAACCACTGAACAACCACCTAAACAACCACCTCTACAACTGACTTTTAATCTTTTATGATCACATGAAACATAAAACACACTAATTTCAAGGTTGTTAACATCACTATTGAAATGTTTTAATTTTTTGACCTTTCAAACATTAAAAAGTACATCATTAAATTAATCATGTAATGGCATAAAATTAAAAACATCATGAATTAATTATATAACCACATAAGTCAAATATAATTCTATCAAGAAATTAATATCAAATAGATAATATAATGAAGTAACTTATACATTTCAATGTCATTGATCTTCTTCTTCATCCAACTTTGTCCAGACATCCGGACCAGATTTTGACATTGTAAGGATTGGTCATATCATCATCATCATCATCGTATATCAGTTTTGATAATGTCATCATCCACAATGATGTCATCTTCATGAACATTAACTCCTACATCATCATCATTCAGCCCTCCCTTCGACATCTTCGTCATGACATCATCACCAATCGCTGATCCCTCATCATCATCTACATCTACCCTAGTTCTTCACTATCTTCTTCTTCCACCACATTATACTTTACCGACTTTCCTCTTAGATCATGTCTAACAATAAATGAGCAACCTAGTTTACCTGGAACCTCTGAGTAAAATACTGCTCACATTGGCTTGGAAGAACATAGGGTTCATTTCAGCCACTGGACCAACCTTGTATTAACCATGGTAAATCCATTATCATGTTCAATAACAATTTTAGATCATTTTTCATTCAATCATAGCCTGTACTATAGGATCTAATTTTAACAAAATTAATCTGAAGGACTTAAAATCACACTCAAGTATATCATCCAAAATCCCATAGTATTGATTTTATGAGACTTCTGGATGTATGTCGCTTCTAGATGAAACATTAGTCACCTGAAAGACTGCAGTTATCCCAAAATCACAAGTTTTCTTCATGTCATCCAACTTTTTGATTCAAAATCTATGACCGTTGCACCACATAGCCCTGTGGTGTTTCACCCGCAATATGTCAAACATGTGTACTATTGCAATATCGCCCAAATTGATAAACATATTTATTCTCGTCAATATATGCAAGAAAACAATCTCAAGATATATATACATCAATATACTGAAAATAATTAAATAATATGGGTGATTAATATATTTATACGTACCTGTTTATCTCTTAAACCATATGCTAAATCAATTTCCCTTTGTGTAACATTGGAATCTCCATTACGATGAGCTTCTTTAACCAATGAAGCCACACCTTCCCATGTTAATGCACAACCAGATTGTTGACATCGTTCAATCCATACCGTCATCCAATCAAGATTATTGGCGACGTACAAATGTAGTGCATCCCACTCTCGACCAACTGTACCAAAATAAATTGAAATTCACAAATGGCGTATAATTAGTTAAATACAACAGTATACGACCTTAATTTATAATTGATGTAAATTGAAGATTAAAAATTAAATAAGTACAATATACATAAAAACCATATGTAAAATGCATTCCAATTAATCTCCCTGACCATCTTATAATTACATCTCACTTTCCTCAATCTACCTTTCCCCAACAGATACTCCCCTTCGAATTTGTTAATGGAGTTGGGATCCCAAATGCGATCTAAATGGATCTTTGTTGCAAACTTAGGAAGATATTCACTAATGTACACCATGGTTTGGTATACCATATATCCCTCCACCATAGAACCCTCAGAATGTGCTCTTTGTCTAACCAAAGCCTTGAAAAATTTCAAGTGCCTCTCAACCATCCACATTGACCTTGTGTGTATAGATCCACACAATTCAGTCTCCTCAACTTGGTGTATGAGGTAGTGTTCTTGTGCATTGAAAATTTTGAAGGTAGACACTTTTGCATTTCACACATTAGACGAAGAATTTTTCTCTTCCAATAATTTATATCTTCTTTATGGATTTCTTTAGATGATAGCCATCTACAAGTGATTCAAGGCGCAAATATATTAATGATATTTAACAAAAATATACAATATAATACATAACAAGTAAAACAAATAGAAATTATAAGATGTATACAGGGAATTGAACAAATCTCGCTACTTACCTCATGTATTTTCCAAGATCATATATAACTTTGCTTGACATTGCTGTCGTGCTGTCCGGGAGAGATAGAGGTAGAACGTACTACAACAATTATAAAATAATCTTTTCATTATTTTTCAAAAGTAGTAAACATAATACATCGAAAAGTACATGCATTATACAAGTGTATATAATATACTAGAATAATTACCTTAACGAAGGTATGCCAATCATGCGTTTTCATCCCTGACCCAAATTCACCTTTCTTTGTTATTATATTGTTTATGTTTGTAGCAAATCATGTGGGAAATCAAATTTTTTCGTATGACTTTTTTTATAGCATTGCTTTGTTGCTCTATTAATAACCAAGGAAGGGCACTTATATTAATTTGGTCTCCATCACTATTTAATTGAATGACATTTTTCATTGCATGATTGGCTTCCTGAATGTCACTACAAATTTTGACAATTTTTTCTTTGTCATGCCTTCCATCCAATATTTTCCATAACGTTTCTATTATATTATTTACGATATGCATTGTATCAAACAAATGCACAATTTGTAGCTTCTCATAGTAGAGCAACCTACTAAATTGTCTAGGATAACTTTTCAGTCCCTGTGGAAGTCAGCCATTAATGCCTTGACGACCCTCATGAAGCATATAAGTTAAACAAATTAACAATGACAATCATTGTCAATTACAACATGAGTAAACACAACACAATATAAAAATATAAAATCAAAACATATCATATATGATAGATAAAAAATTTGATCTGATGTATAACCTTGATGATTAATTCTATTATATTCCAACTTCGATAGGCGAGGTGACATTCTTCGTAGTTTGATGTAGTCTCCTCTTTCCCATTGAAAAGATGTTTTTCAGTAGTTCGATACTTATGATTTCTATGGAGGAAGTGCCTATACTCATCAAACATCTGCTTTCCTAAACTTGTTGAACGATGAGATTTCATCTTTAGACCACAAATTGGACATGCAAATTTTCCCTTTGTTTGAAGACCTGCAAGTTGATATATAATTGGATTAAATATGTCAATTTTTATAATTATATATAATGAAGATTATTTTAAAAACATTCATGATATCTACTTCATCAAATTAAATATTGTTAAAGTGTAGTCGAACGTTATAACATACCACAAAAATGTGTTAGCCCTGGGGCATCATGAATTGTCCATACAAGCATAGCATGGAATTGAAATTATCTTTGTCTTATTGGTCTGGAGACGTCATACATAGTGACGCCAATCCATAACTTTAGTAACTCGTCGATAAGAGGTTTAATATATACATTCATATCTTTAACTTGGTACTTACCTAGTTGAATGAACATAAACATTACATAATTATTATAACCATTTTACTGCAATATATAAAAATTAATGTACATGACTATTGAATGAAAAAAATATAAGTCATTATGCAACAAATAAGACAAATGAGATGCTACTACGTTAAAGAAAATTAATGTAAACAAATACCTGGAACAATCATTGACAACATTATGTGCTCCCTCTTTATTGACATCCATGGAGGAATGCTATTGTTGATAACAAAAATAGGCCACACTAAGTAAATAGATCTCAGCTCTCCAAATGGATTGAAACTGTCTGCTCCCAATGAAAGCCTGAGACTACGAGGTTCTTCTAAATGTAGAACCATCCGCAGGCATTCGAAGAATGTCATCTCCACTTCTATTTTGTGCATAGTAATCCATAAATTGCGCTAAGCTTTCGCACCTAAATGGTATTTACTGTGGGGCCATAGAAATATAGCAAGAAAAGAACTGCAAGGCACCTTTTTTGTTAGTTGATCTATTTGATATCTACTTATATGACATTCTGGGTATTTTGTTGCAAATTCTTGTTGTTTATGATATATAATATGATCATTGGGGCATGCATCTATTGCTTGATACTCCATTCTGATATCTTTCATAATGGCACATAAATCTCGGTATGAGTGAGGTAAAATATTTGATGGTGGTAACAAAAATTAACCAATCAATCTACAACAAAAAATAGTTTGTTCATATAAATAATATTAATGGTACATATTTCATCAGCACATTTTGCTAGTGATGAACTAACAACCGATTAAAATAGATGAAAAAAGATGACATATATGACATACCTTAACATCCATGAGATTGCTATATTTGATAAACCATTCATAACCTTAAAGTTCAACAACAACAATACAACAGAGAGAAGAGTTGTTTTAAAGCCTTCCTAAAGGGGCTTGTATGCCTTGTCAAGTACAGGTAAATCATGAACATCACATCAAAGCCATCGCCGATCATCATGATCAACTCTGCCACCAGTATGGCATGGATCAATGTATTCATACCATGTCGCCAGTATGTTTTTCTGGTGCATGATCATCTTCTTCCATAGGATCATTAACTTCATCTTCTATATTCCACGGCTCCATGTCCATCGGCTTGCAAAACCACATTCTACGAGCTATGATAATCCATGTCTCTAGCTGGGGAGCACTACCTTTATAATAATGATAGACACAAATAAACCCACTGATCATGATCAAGTGATTATATATATATATATAATGTTAAAACAATATAAACATTTACAAATTCAATCAATATAAACACATATAATGAACAACTTACCAATGGACGATAATCATGCCCCCCTTCAACATGACCATGCTTCCTATAATGTTTCTCAACTGTTGTGATTAAAGGTCATCTCGTCTTTAATCCCTTGTAATTATTGCAAGGACAATAACATTTCCCATCACCCTTTCTTTTCAATCTAGCCCACAATCTATCAAGTGTCTTCATTTTGTTCTGGATTAATATTATCTGACATGATTTTTCTTTACCAAGCTTAACTATTTAGATCTTCAAAAAATATCAAACTCACACTCCAATAATTTTTATTCATAGACAGGTAAAATAATCTAATAATTCTGATATTTTACACCAAAAAAATTTGGCATGCAACCACCCTTGCAAAAGAGAAGATAGTCTGAAGTTAATGACCCCAAAAAACAATTTACAATGCTAATTCCAAAACTTATTAAATTCTGATTTTACTATGATTTCCAACCGTTAAGACTCCTAAAATCAGAATATTCAACTTGATCACAAAATTCCTACAACAATGGAGGTAGCGAGCTAGTAAGAGCAAGTGACCCATTCCTAAGGAGCAACAAGTCGAAATCATCATTGCTAATGTCAATACGGATTTATCCTTTTAGTTAAAGATGCAATGTGTCACTTCTTATAACGAGCTTATCCCTAGGGCCCTCAACATTGAGAGATCCCTAATAAAAAACAACAAAAGCATTGGTAAGAGCATGATTAGGGTACAAACCCTAGCCTCTGTAGAAACATAAACAATAACTATAGCGGATTAGTGAGGTTGCAATACCAGAAAGATTGAAACATTGTAGGTAATAACAAAATCTTGTAATCTAAAGATTGTAGCCAATAACAAGCACACTATGTGGCTTAGTGGCATTTGTAAATGCAATCTATGGTAAGAAGAATGACAGTCACTTGAGATGTGACAGTCAAAAATAGGCTAAGCAGTGACAAGATAATGAAGCTCAAACCTTGCATAGTAAAGTGAAGATTTTAACAGTGAGTTTCCTTACCCCCTTGCTGACCTTAAAGGTTTTTCAAATGCTTTTGGTAGTGTTAGACAAGGCAAATGCAATCAGGGAATGACTGTCCAAATGAAGTAACAGTGGTATCATAGGTTCAATGTTTCTTCTTAGTTATTAATATTGTATAATGGAGGTAGTGGATTGCATGTTTAAGCAGTGTTTTGAGACTCACCAAAGATGGTAGAATAGAAAATAATACCTTGTAGACTGTGAAGTAGTGTCAATAAGGTTGAAGGATCTTAAGAACTACAATACCATGAAACAATGAGTCCCCTGTAGTAAGTAGGCAATCTATAGGGCATAGTTTGATTTTATAGAAGGATGCTCATGAAAGGAATCTTCAAGTAATAGTGAGTGAGTTGTTTGAGATTGCAGCTGAGGGTGCAATACCCGTTTAAAGGAAGCTAGCAAAGTAGTAAATGTGCAAGAAAATTGAATCGTACACAACAAACAATTCACAATGTTATCTTCCATAATGCCTTGAGTTTGAAGACAAAAATCTCATTGTATCTTCATGATGAAAGTGGTGACCTTAATGGCCAATCACTGGCAACCATGATTTTAAAACATGCTATTGTGCTTATGGAGGGAAACATTTTAAGCAAGGCAATGAGTGGTGGTTTGGAACAATGGCGGTATGAAGGACTTGCTTTATATGCATACTATGCAGTCTAGCTTAAGACAGCATTCTTAGAAGAGATTGAAGGTGGATTATGGAACTTAAGGGTTACCATGAAAAGGATTAAAGACAAAGACTGAGATCTATTTAAAAGCCACGGTCATGAAGATATTAAAGATGTCACATGCAAAACCTAGTAGCTAGAGTAATGAATACAGTGCCAAAGAGGATAGTGTGTTGGGGCAGATTTAGGAGATCTACATTATCTAATTATAGGGAAATACATCATTTATTTATTTTTTTAATTAAAAAAAATCATTCTAAACCTATATAGGATACATTGATACTTCAAAAGCCTCTCAAGGAATTTGAGATTATGCAAATATATGTCAAGTAACATTCATAAGGTTTATAAAATCTTGATCACTCTCTAGAATAGCCCATTAAACATGGGTTGTGCTTGAATGCACTACATAATTGATATAACACAACCACTCTGCATATCAACCAAAGTTATAGGCTCTTTATTGCAGCAAGAGGTAATCACTCTTCGATCATGCTATAATTACATCCTAACCTATTAAACTTGAGACAACTTGAATGCACCCAATGATGATTGACACCTACATTATACAACCTGAATTAACTATATTATATGAGTGCCTCCATTTCTATCACAACATAGCCACATTAAACTTGGTTCACACATGAATGCATCATGTATTTGTTATAGCACAATTGTACCACATGACCAATAGAGTTATGGATCACATAATTACAGTCACAAGAATCTGTTCCTCGGTTGTGATCTTATGGTGATTCCACACAACAAAATCTGGATAGGAAATTCTCAAAACCCTTAACCTCTAAAAATGAAATCTGATGAGATGTTGCTTTAAAATATGATTTTCAAACCTAGAACTACAAATCTGACTTCACAACTGAATTCTACAAAAAGACAATGACTACCCTCAACCTGGCGATATCTTCTTGAATTTTCTTATTTTTCCCAAGAAAATCGTCCTTAGTTCTCCACGAACTGTCTCAAGTAGAGCAAAACATTGTCACAATAAATCGGCCGAACTCACTTTTCTTTATGTCGGCCACAATTTGATTTTTTTTAATTTTTCATGTTTCTCAAAAATTTGACAAAACTGATAGCCGACATTTCGACGAACCCCAAGTTCGTCAAAATTTCGACAAACGTTGGGGATAAATTTCAAAAAAATTGAAATTACACATCAAATTTTACAAGCACTCGACGAACATCGAATTTTACATATTTTGTCGGACAGTTTCATCGTATTTTGTAGTCAAATGTATTAGTGAGAGAAAGGTAATACTGACTAATGGAGGTGGTTGGATAGGTAAAGGGAAACGGATGGCAATAGGTAAAAGACCTTTGGCAAGTCCTAGTGTATAGATGGAGGCAAAAACAAGAGTAATCAAAGCCAATAATGAAAGGAAGAGTATAAGAATAGAGAATTATGGTATGGGTCAATGGAAATGTACTATAGAATAGAGGTTTCTTACTCTAGCTTGGACATGGTGGTATCAATCTCAATTCATGAGGCATGAAATTTTTTTAGGGGGGGTGTATGGTGCAGGAGCACCTACACCTCATCCTCCATACTTGATCATCTGATGGTAAATAGGGAGGTAAATGGGTTGGTATGGTCATTTTTTAACATATTTTATTTTGAATAAGGTCAATCAAGACCATTAAGCATGTCTTAGGGTGATTTTTTGAGTTAGGTGTTAAAATGAGTAAAATTGTGATCTTGCACTAAAGTGTCTTTTTAGCCTTTGGAGGAAAATTCTTGAGTTTGTATATGGATGTGCAATATTAGTGTTTTTTTTATATAATAAGGCTATTTTCAAGCCATTGGTTTGGTTTTAGTGATTTATAGGTGTTAGGGGTGCAAACATTACAATATGAGTAATATTGTTGTTATACCATGTGTAAATGATGTAAACTTGGCCTTCAACAGTCACAAGTGTTTTGAAAATTAGTTGGAAGGTGGTTGGTCATTGGTTGGGCCTGGAAAAAACTTTAAAAGGCAAGAGAACCTCATTTTGTAATGTTGGTTAGAAGATTTGAAGGAAAAAGATCAAATAAACTCTGCTATTTCTCAGATTTTTTGTGTTTTTCTCTCTTTTTCATACTTGTACGGGTCCATACAGGTTAGTTATGGTCTAAAAATTCTAATGTTTGTAATTATGTCTTTATTGGCTAATAAATTTTATTTGAAGATCTAACTCATCATCTTGTGTGAAAAAACATTTAAATACAATAAACACTATGTTTTCCTGAGTTTGGGGATTGAGGAGAATAATATGAGAAATTAACTAGCCCACCTACTGTATTTGGTGATGTTACTTGGTGGGTTGGTCTGTAGGATGATAATTTCAGTGTCTTGATGTGTTTCCATGGTTGGCAAGGCAGAAGAGTTGAGTTGATTGAGATTAGGTGTTACCCTAGGGTAAAATTTCAATGGTTTCCTTGTGAAAATGGTGTGTCAATGATGGGTTTCGACAAAACAGTGAAAGAAGTGTCTTTGTGATGGATCCTTGAGTTTGTGCTGAGCATATGCCTTGAATGGGTCTGACAAACCTGGGTGGATAGTTTTTCAATAAACCCTTGAGTTTTGTGTGTAAAATGAGGGTTTGTAAATTCGGTGTCAAAATGGTCTTGAATCTAAAGAATGATCATTGAATTGGGTGTTTTGTGACAAGTCCAATGACTGTCCAAAGAGTTTTAATGAATACAAAGTGATTTGAGGATACTTCATTTGAAAAATAGGCCTAATTCTAGTAGCCTAAAACAGGGATGTTGCATTGAAACTCTTTATTTTTGTGAAGAGGTCACTTGAATCTTTTTGGGAAGTTGTTTTGTATCAGGTTAAGAGTCTTTGTAGATGTTCGATTGGCCATTGTAAGGTCTTATTTAAAAGATAACTCCATTTGTTGGATTTTGAAGGCTAGGAGCCTCTTGAGGAGTGCTAAGGGGAAAGTTGTGAATTGTTTGAGCCAAATAATTTTCTATTGGTTTTGTGTTTTCTCCACCTTGGTCTGGATCACATGTAGGAGCACTTTTTTTTAGTGCTGCTACATGCAAATGAAATTCTATTAGATGTAGAAGCGCTAATTTTCAACGCTTCTACACAAAATAGTTTTCAATCTAACGGTCAAGAAATCATTCCATTTGCTCTCCAAACTTCATTTTATCACTAATGCTCCATTTTTCGTGCTTCATTGCTCCTTTTCACTCACTCCAAATTGCTTGCTTGCTTCACACATTCCAACTCACTCTCATAACACATTTTCTCCCAACATCTCCTAATCCATTGTTCTTGCAGTTCCTTCCAAGCTCTTATCAAGTGATCTTTGAAGGTGACCTCCCTTGATCTTTGGCACTCTTAGATGACATCAGAAAATCCCCCATTATCTTCTATGAAAGAAGATTAAATGGAGTACAAATATCAAGGTTTCTTTCTACCTACTGTTGTGCTCTCAGAGGTAGATGAAATCAAAGAAACAAATATTGGTCACCAGGATATGGAAGTTTTCATAAAAAGAACTGAAAAGAAACCATTAGAAGAAAATTTGCGATCTATCGTTCATAGCAACTTGCACTCGGTATCTACATTTCCAAATGTTGCTCATAACACAGAGTTTGTTCTCCAAGTTGCATCTCATTACATTCAAGAAGAAAAAAGTGTTAGAGATTCTTCTAGACAAATCATGATGAGATTAGATCCAAAGTTCTTTGATATAGTTTTTTGGGTTCCACATATGGAAAAATATACCAAAATATCTATTCAACAAGCACAAGAGGTCTATGACAAAGATCCAAAAATGGCTAAGAAATTGATTAATACTCAATGGTAAAAAACTTTGAGGCCCACAACCTCTATATGGCCCAAAGGACTTCCCCGAAGTGATTTCAAGGAGGATGTTCGAGATATGATTACTCTTCTGAGTATAGTGAAAGGCTTGCCTGTTTCATTCCATTTTCAATATTGGATGTATGAGTATATCCGCATTATTAGGAGGAAAGTACACATAGATTGGGGGACTCATATAAGTGATGAGATTCATGAATAGTTGATCAATGCGCCAACTACCTTGAAATTCTATATGACTTCCTACTTGGTATATGTTGCTACAGTCATGAGGCAATTTCCAGGGTTGTCAATGGAAGGTAATAGAAATCTTGTGCTTGTGTATACATTTTATTCTCATATAACTTTGAGGAAAAGTTTTAAACATTTCCAAAGAGTCACATATGCTTTCTTTGCACCACTACTTTTCACTTTGGATCCAACTCTTGAGAAGAAGCAAGTATCAGATAAATCCTACAAGATTCTAATTTTGGATGTGTCTTCCTACAGCTTCCTACTTTCACGTATTTGAGAGTAATTTTCTATACTGGGTTTCCATACATGTTGCCCATATATCCTTCAGACGAGTGGGTACTAATGGAATTGTGCAAACAACTGATCTCAGTTCACAAAGAACATATGAAAATTCACAACCCAAGTTTCAAGTTTCCACTTACTATTGGGAGATATACTATTCATAGTGTACAAAAATTAAAGTCAGTAGCTGTAGAAATGAAAAATATGACTATAAGGACATATAAACATAGATTTTACTTTGACTACAAAAATGTGAATAGGAACCTTAAAAAGGATCATCAACATGTCTACCACTTTGAAGATATATGGGTAGACTATAGAGATGAAGAAGATATCCGAAGAATGGATTTTTGCAAGTTGACAATGGAGCAGATCAAAGATCTTGGTGTAGCTAATATTCCAAAGGATTTCAAAGATCCTAGCGACATCATGAATTCTACTTATGAAGAGGATGAAATTGCTAGGAAGCCTTTACCTCTTGTACAATGGTCTAAGAAAGAAAGTATTTCTATTAGGGGAAGACTTGCTCCTATTTTGCATAACACATCTGAATGGTTGCAAAGGCATGTATTTCAAATGAAATACTTCAGGACAAAATCAAAAGGATAAAAATTGGGAGGAGAAACTAGCCAACGACAAGAGCTCCACACTAAAAAAAAGCATGCAACTACTCCCTCTTCTTCTCAAAGAGGTCCTAAGATCATTTTTACTTTTGGTAAAAGTGCTACACAAACAAATGAAGAAGAAGAAGCTACTGAATTAGAACAACCATCTGTAGAAGGAAAGGAGCTTGCTTCTGAGGAACAATCATTTGAAGAAGAAGAAGGGAATAGAAGTGAAGAATCAGAAGAATCTATGGAAGATAAAGAATTTGTAGAAGATGAAGGTGAAGAAAAAGATAATGAGGAGGAACAAAGGAATGATGATGAACAACCACTATCTCCTCACGAGAACGTTGTTGAAAGTCTTCCCCAAACACCATCGCCTGTTACTACCAATATCCCTCATACCCCTTCAAATCCAACTACTCCTCTACCTCCTCTTCCTACCTCACCTCCTCCTACAACAACTTTACATGCAGTGAATTTTAAACCATTTCTCTTTCAGTATCAGTAGTTCTTACCACTCCTCCTATAGTTTCCAACTTACAAATTGTTGATGTTTCCTCAAATTCTCCCTCATCCATTCTGAGTTTATCATCCATGTCATTTGATATCTCTTCTCAAGAAAATTTTGATGGGTTCATGAATGAATCATTGCAGGATCCACTTGGTTTGCAGTCTACTAGAGCTATCATGACTGATACTACTCCAATTGTTACAATATCATCCATTCCTATAGAAGTGCCTGCTACACATGATTTGATAGCAAGTCAAGAAGGATATACTTCATCTCTCCCCCCTTGGCTAATCTCACAAGTATCAAAGCACAAGAAACAAATGATTTCCCCATATGAGCTCGATCTTGAAGAGATAGTTCCTCCAAAATCCAAGGGGAAGAAGGATAAAATTCATTCAAGACTTCATATAGACAAATCAGGCCATAAATATGTAGATATTGGTTTACCCCCACATGAACAAGGTGATGTGAACATGGAATATTACACTCTAACAAGAGTCAAGCTTGGTAAGGTAACAAATGCAAGTGCAAAAGAAGATTCACAAGTAGTCTTGAATGCATTATCAGGTAGACTTGATAAAATGGAACGAGCTAGAGATATGTACAAGGATAAAGCTGAGCGATATGCATCAGTTTTGAGGAAGATTTTAGGCTCCTAAAAAAATGTGCAACCAATGGCCATGGTGAATTTTAAGGAGCTAGTAGTGCAAAAGGTAGAGAAGTTTGTCTCCAAGGGTAAGGTGTTTTATGATTTCATTGATGAGATAATAGAACAGGGCTCACAGCTCATAGATGTCATAGATGAAAAGACTACTCAAATAGCCAAGATGAAATTGGAGCTTGAAAAAGAAGAAAATGTACTTTCCAAAGAGCAGAAGGAAATGGAACGACGTCTCTCATTTTGGTCACAAATGAAAGAGACAAAACTAAGCAAGCCAGTGGAAGTTGGGGTAATTCTTGACAAAGAGAAGTATGTGGAAATAAGAGAATCTCTTAAGAATCGCATACAAGTAATGGACATTCAACAAGTACAAGAAGATGTTGAAGGACATTATGTTGTCATGGTGAATGGAATTGAAGAGTTACCGGGTAAAATCCTTGATGATGATCATACTTTCCTCCTAGTCAATGAGATTGCTCAAATATTCAAAGAAGCTATCATGAAGCAGGGGAAAGATGAAGGCTTTTCAAAGGCTTCAATGAATTCCATATGTGATGTACAGATTTCTCTTGGCAATCTCAAGACACATCTAGATAGATACAAGAACATTTTCTCATTTGCAAGAAGGTCAATCACAAGGATTCATACCATTGTTGATTATATAGTTGGTCCAGATGAGGTATTCATGTAGGAGACAAAGAAGAAATATGAAGACTTATGAGCCTAGAGCAAGGAACCATAAAGACTTCTTGTATCTTTAGAGTTAGATAGTTTATATGCTCTCTTCTATGCATTTATTAAATAGGCTTCAAAATTTTACATGTCATTTCAAAAAATGTAATCACATTTAAACAAAGATATTTTCCTATAATTGTGGATGACATTTTTGAATAAGTCAACTAGTTAAGTAGTATTTTCCTAGATTTTCTCTTTGGATTTTCCTAGATTTTATCCCATCTCCCATCTATAAATAAGAGAGGATTCTTTTGTAATGGTTACCTTTTATCTTTCACAACAAAGTGTTGCCCACTTGTGAAACGAATATTGAAACTTTGAGTTCAATTTTGTGACTATAACTTTTTATCAATAAAGAAGTGAAGCTGCATACCAAACTTTGTATTGGGAACAATTATCTTATGGTTTGATCAAATTGGGAGTGATTATTAATTGAGATTGGAAGGTATTTGAGTAAATCGGTGTAAACTTTGAGTTACACTCATTACTTGAATTTGTGATATTGTTGAATACTATTGGTGAATTCTCTATAAGAATTTGTGCTTATATTTATTCATGATGTTCATGAGATTATTGTGAAGTATATAGAAGAATTTGTACTTCTCATACAATGTCGGTTACTATCTTGAAGGATTCTTTATTGGAAGCTATAGAACGACTTTGTGCCTTCGTGAGCCTTTCTTATTTGTTACTTATCATTATCATGCTGGTATTCCTAAGCTTCGCTTTGTCAAGATAGGAGTATTGGAATTACTGCTTAATTTTAGTTTGAAGTTGTATTGCATCAAGAAGTTAAAATTGTGAAACATTATAAAACATATTCTCTGAAAAAAGAGAAAATCATGAATGTGACACACCCCCATATCGTTATTGTAGTGTTCATTATTGTGAATACTTAATTTGTTTGTCTTAGTTTCAATAAGTAGTAAGAAGGGTGCCTCCCCTTTTCGAGAGGAGAGATTCCATCTCACATAACTATGGTTGAAATCAAGGTTTTGTAATCTATTAAAAGGGATTACAAAATTTTCACCCAACACGTTGATTAATCTTTTCAATCTCAACCCTCCATTTCTCATTTACTTTCTTATAAATAGGTCACTATTTGGAGACAAATGGATCCATCTTTCAATTGCAAACTTATGTTGTTGAACTCACTTGCATCCACACTCACCTTTTACTCACTTTTAGCTTGTTTTAGTTAATTTTAGTTGCATAATAGCTTAAAGCATCCATTAATGGCTTCCATACATCCATCTTAGTTTGTATATGAATTAGGGTTTTCATTTTTTAGCTTAGAATTAGCTTATATTAGCTTAGCAATAGCATAATTAGATCATTTGTAGCATAAAATCATGTTAATTTATCTTGCATCATGTTCATTTTTAGCATAAACTAGGTTTTCATCCATTTTATCACAATGGTTTCATCAATTCTCTTCCATAGAATTGATTGAAACAAGCTCACTAATCAAGGGATTGGGAAAGGGACATTTTCCACATCAAAACGACACCAATTCCAAAACAGGATAAGTATCAAATGGGTTAGAGTAGGAATTTAACTGTTTTCATAGTTTGTAACTTTTAGTTTGTATAAATGCTTAGTTTAATCTTTTCAATTTGAATGATCTTGTTTGGTAGATGCAGGTTTATTTGGGTAAATTGTGCTTCAATTCATCATGGATTAAACGTAATCAATCCACCCTAACAATCCTTGTCTCACATTCTGGTGCTAAAAGGAGGGAAAATCGTTAATTTAACCATTTTTTGGCTTCAATTTCATTTGTTTGTTGTTTTGCAGGATATAACGACGCCCAAACTACAAACAACAATGTACTTTGAAGTGTGTCACCATATAGTGATGATGTTGCAATTTGAAATACTGATGTTGATTAAATGTTCTGCCACCGATTTAAATCTAGCGATGCTGATTTAATATAGAGGTATTGAAAAGTTCAAACGGTGACGCCCAAACTTCACTAGACTAATGCCCCCAATTTTCAAAATGCAACGCTACTGTAATCAACGATGTTGGATTAAATCTTGACACTATCGTGCTCTCTGTTTATGTTGTAGAGCGGTGCCCATTTTCACCAAAGTGACGCCCATACTTCAAACTATGATGCTATTGTGTTTAGCGACGCTCAACCAGGGTAAGAAACTTTACGATTATTTTCTCGACATTTGCTTTAATTTACTTGAATTATCTGATCAATGATGCATTTCTGACTATGTTTTGGTTATTAGACTAATAGGGTTTTGCAGGTTGAAAGACATGGAGCTCAAGTGAAGAAAGCCTCTTCTTATCTTAAAATTATGTGATTGTAACAAGTGTTTGACGCTTTGGGACAATTATAACCCAACTTTTATGCAACATCATATTTCATTTGGTGAGTTTAAAATGAACTCATCATTGCTTTGAGGGGTTAAAATTTACATTTGTTTGCTATGTTTTGTGATTTTCAACGTTGTTAGTGGATGTGTATGCAATTATCTCGTTCCATTTGACGACCTTGAGAAACAAAAAAATTCCTTAACACTTTGTAAAATCACCTACATCTTTCAATTTGGATTAAAACTGAACCCCCTTGCAAGTGTGAGAAAAAGGCATAGCGTGTGTTCTCTCTTTTTTCATACGAATGAAGATGATCGAACTACAAAGGTACTTCCTCACCATTGTTTATCTTTAGAGGGCCTACCTTGGTAGGAAAAATTACTCACCCCAAGGTAATGACCCAAGCAGTAATGAGCTAACACCAAGCTCTTGCAAACCGCAATATAAATGTGTGGTTGCAATGAAAATTACAATCAATGGGAATCGGTACATGATAGCTCTCCCACAATATCTTTATGATGTGTAAAGCCCTTATTCTAAGGGTTGGGAGACCTCTTGAGGGAGTTTATCATTGCACCCCCTAAACTAGAAGCCCTTATTATGAACCCTTGTTTAGAAGCCAAAAATCCTTAATATTTGATGATGCAAGAACAGTCATTCTGAAGTCGCCCCACATTCGTACTATTCAATTGTAGAAACATAAAAAATCCTTTTGATCTCTGGATTTTAATGGTTTTGAGATTTGGTGGTCTCGAGAAGTTTGTGTCATGCAGGGGAGCCAGTGTCGCCAAATCTCTAATTGTTCGCATTGTTTAGTGTTTGGAGAAATATGAGTGGGGACTCAACAAATATAGCCATTTCAAACCTAGGGTTGTAATGATTGTGAGTCAGTTTAATACTTTGCTTGATTTCAAAATGATGGAAAAAAAAAATCACTATCTTCTTCAAAAATTTCAAACACTTTGGCTTAAATATGGACCTCTTGAGTTAGCCTTGATATTACTGCTTGTCCTAAGGATTTATCGTTAGCGATTTCTAAATATCTTGACATTAATCTCAAATCTATATTTCCCAAAGACAACATAGGAAATTATGTCTCTAATCTCATAATTTTTAGGATATGGACATTGTGAAAGTTATGATGTTTTTGACATAAACATCTAGTTTGAAAACATAATCAAGGCAAGTGTTTGTAAAATCAATTCACCTAAGCAAGATAAATTGACAAATGAACCCCACATGACTATTTGGAGACTGATTGCTCTCGTTGAACAACCTGATCTTCTAGGTGCTATAATTCAGCCAAACTTCGAACAAATTAACGAAGAACAAACCGATCTCATTAGCAGTTTGAGAAGCTTCACTTTTGAAACAAAAGAAACAAATATCCAGTGGAGAAACACAACAACCATTTTAGACGAAGAAGAGAAACAAACTGATATTGAGGTTGGAAGGCCCATATTACCACCACCTGCGTGGCAATAAATATCTTCCTTTCCTCCATAAACTTGAACTATTTTTACATGATCTCACATAAAGTTAGGATCCCTAAAGTAAGGTATACAGGTCCTCATTTTAGACTTACACATCTTAGTCCAAAATATCTCAAGAAACATCTTTTAAAACTTCATAAGAATAGAGACAAGTTGGTAGAAAACTTCTACAGGCATGTTTTAAGAAACAATCTAGAACTATTTGCATTCTTTTGGAGTCAAAATCTTGGACATTTTCATGATACTAAACTCCTCTAAATGATCCATTGAACAATCAAAATCCATAGGGTAATATCTTTGTCCCATCATTGCAAATGTAGATATCATAGTGCACAATTCAATAGGAAGTGGGCTTCAATACTTTATCGCAATCGCTACCGCTTGTTAAGAAACTTTTATGCTCGAGCTAGGAGAATCTGAACAGATCTAAACATCCCCATCCATCCTCTCATCTAAATCAACATTGGGTCTTTAGGATTTGAACACTTTAGAGGTCTAGTATCATTCTTGCTACCTTGGTCTTGTCAAAACAAAGGTTCACTTTAAAGTCAACTTTAGGTCAACATCTCACTCACCCCTTCATCAAATTTCATCCTTCACTTCATCCAACTTTGAAAACTTTTGAGTACACCAAAAATTTGTGACTTAAAAATCAAATCAAATCAAACCAACCTCTAACTTAGCTACTTTGTATGTGAAATGTATCATTTTCCATGCACTTACTTAAGTTAGTTATAATATTTGAACTAATTCATCTTGAAGGTCACGAGTCTACCCTAAATATTTACAAGTTCATAAACATCCTTTATCCCAACATCAAAAAATCAAGCGTAAGTCAAAAGTGTTGTTCCAAAATGTTTGCAAAGATCACTCTCCACATCATCTATCTTTTCATCCCCCACTACCACAATTGCTCCCAAAAGACTTAGAGCATCTCTTTTACCTAAATTTGAGTCAACTAGAGAGTTCAAACATCACAAATCACAACAAAACTCCCCCATGGTTGACACAACATTTATGATAAATACTAGATCACAACACAAGAGAATCATGGAGAAAACCAAAGTGACATTCACCTCAAGTGATCCAAATCCTTTAGAATTTGATCCAAGGAGTTAAATTACACCATCACAACAACCTTCATCCCCATCAGGACCATATGAGATAAAAGATATCACAAATAACCCATTTGAACTCACTAGGGAGGAAATTATGGAACAACAAGCCTTTGAAAATGTAGATCCTATCTCCCCAACGTTTGTGGCACAAAATTTAACTCAAGGTTTCACAACTCCATCATTAGGACTAAATCAGACCTACATTCCTAGTATTGCAACAAGCCTTTCTAAAGAATTTGGACATGCTCTTTCATTTGAAAACAATACACTTGTGGGAACACTTGAAACCAATCCTCCATCTAACACAACTACTTGGACACCTAGCTTTGGTGCTCCTCTCATTCCTGAAGATCCTAAATAGA